>JASDQU010299074.1:0-11331 GCA_032191745.1 Picea mariana
ATAATTCTGAACTTAAAAAGGTGATTTACATAAAAATACACACTTTTATATTAAAAACAAAAATATCTATTTTTTATTTAAAAAAAAAAACAGTCATTTCAAATCTTAAACAGTATAAAAATACAATCTCCATATTTTAATGCAGGTCATATTTTTTTTTTTCTTGACCATAAAAGAATCTCCATAATTCTGAACTTTAGACACAGGACATTCAATAACGAGGTTTGAATTGTTTCAGCAACTAATAATGAAGGTCCAAATTGAACTCCTTCCTAGTATTCTTTGATTGAGTACTTTCCCAAACAAAGTCCAAAAACATTTCTGCATTTGTACACGTGCAATGTTTTTCTGTGAAGTCATGATTGCTCATCACCCTAAAAAGAAAGAAGTGGGACATACCCTTTCATGTGGCATGTGACCACACGATGTGAATCTGACACCGTGATAGGGGAGCGTGCTACGTCTGCTAAGCGATACACTTCATCATTGCATTTTTGTGCCCTCACTCATTATATTAATATTAATATTATGGTTATTTGTCGTTACTTGTTAGTGGCCTTAGTGTGAAGATTGGGAACGAGGACTAGGAGATTAAAAAATTTGAAATTCTATCCCGTTACTTGTTAGTGGCCTTAGTGTGAAGATTGGGAACGAGGACTAGGAGATTAAAAAATTTGAAATTCTATCCCTTAACTAAATTGGTAGAATAAACCATGGTTGACATTATCTGAGAGGGGATTCTATGTGTCATTAGGTATAGGATTTGTTCATCACGGGCTTTATTTTAGTCCCACTTAAGGGGGTCAACATGTTTGTGGAGTTAGGGATTGAGCTATGAAGGTACTAGGGGAAGGGCTAGGATCACAGATGTGCATTGAGATTGGATCACGTGTTTACTTGACATAATAAGGGATGTGGCAATGTGGTATGTTTAATATATTAATTTTATTTTTAGTGTAGTTATAGTAATTTGTAATAGAGAAGAATAAACATTATATAATTTAGTGTTTTTTTTGGCAATCATCATTGGAATCAAGTTATATAATTTTTGGTCAAATTGCAATTTTGAATGCATAAATAGATTCAACACCCTTAAAAACCCCATTGCACCTAGATTCTATAATCTCAACAATCGATAGATGTGATTACAATTCTTTTAAATTTTTAGTTGGATTTTGGACAAAAATTATCTAAAAAATAAGGTCAAAAAAAGTCAAAATCATACCATATTTAGACTATGCTATTTGCAACAACATTGTTAGATTAAAGGCTTGCATCGCGAGGGGCTTGACTAGTTGGTTCAAAGGTATATAGTGATATTTCTTTCACTATGGTTAAATTTTCCTCAAAATTTAGGTATATTTTATATCATGAAAGTTTTTTTATGCTTTTATAAATGAATTTTTGACCATAAATGTAATTATAAAAAGACACAAAAGCATGAATTCATGGAGTTGCTTCAACAACTTGATTACTAGCATTGAAAACCCCCTTTACATTGGATGGTTTGGTGATGAAATAGTGAATTTGCCATGTCAATTGTTAAGTTACATTGAGTGTTGGATTCATTATATAGTGTAAGACAATGTCCCATCTTTTGATAGGTGATGGATATTCAACACTTAAGTTTAGAGAACCATCTTGCGATAGTTTAGGACAAAAGCTTGCTAATTTCTATCTCAAATGAATTTAATGTTCAAACAACATATGATGCCAAATGCATAGATACAAGGACATTGTTCTACTAATGTTCATTAACTAAAGTAAGAATTATGAGTTACACTTTTGGTGCTCTACTCATTGTCTCAAGGATGGATGATTGTCTATGTAATATTATTAACTCTAATACCATGATTGGATAACTCTATGATTTCATTACCTATGGAGTGGTTATGTTGTTGCATATCGCCAGACACATATTGAGAATAAGGTTGGTGTCTTGGGCACACGAAACCTTTGATTGTGCCATTTGGTATTAAAATTCTTATATGCTCATGATTCCCCATGATAGGAAACTTTAATCTTTGACTCCCTCTTACTCTTCAACAACGTTATGAGCTATCCCACAACATCTCCATCTCCACTTTCATCATCATATTTATCTTTTGGTTGTAAGTTAATGCTCTCTTCAACATCTTTAATCCATTGTTTGTGATCCAATTCTTCCATCCTTGTCCATAAAGCCCAGCATTCTCTATTTATTGTTGTTATTTCATGTCCCCTCACCATTTCTTCATGTATGACCTTTTTTCACCATCTCTTATCCTTCCTCTTACTTAGTTCTCTCTCCCAGATTTTCCAAATTACTTAACATACCAAATGGTAAAGTTGAGGGATGAGGCATATTGGATGTGCCATGTCCATCGACTACATCATCACCCCTTATTTTCTTATCTTACGACTTTCTCCCGATGATCTTACCTTAGTAATGGCAATTCCATTGACAACTCAAAGTATGCATTCTTTGAACCAACACAATAATAAGAACTCATAGTAAAACACAAGGTAACTTAAAACAAAAGCAACCAAACATGACCATGCCCTACACAAACAAAACAAGAAAACACATATGTAAGGGGGGGATCTAAAGGTAGTTGAGGATGCTAAATCAAGACATGATCAACAACTCAATGGAAAACCCAAACTATGCCTTAACCCAACCAAACATTAGGAACTCATCATAAAACACATGCAAGCAAACCCAATCATGCCCCCCCACTCAAGAGGCAAACAGATATTTGAAGGGGGGAAATCCAAAGGTAATCAAGAAAGCTAAGTTTTTTTTCATAGTAACATTTAATATTTGTATTAGAAAAAAGGGTCATGGCTGAGTCGAACAACCTTGTAATACAAAATAATAAAAAGATTACCCATCCCATAAGTAAAATAACAAACTCCTTGTTCCAAAAGATCTTATAGCTATCCACCTAACAATTATACTGACTAGATTGGCATGTATATTGCTTGACAAATTGTCTACTAAAACAAAATTATAAACAAAGAAATATTTTAAAAAGATGGTCCATGTAGGGCATCTTCTAGCACTTGGTTTTCCTTGTTATCCTTCTCGTAACGCACATCCATTTTTTATTATGTTGTAGGGAGTAGACCAACTGCCATGACTTTAAGTTTCAAATTGGGATTGCATTGAACCTTTGCACTTTCTTCCTTCAAGCCATCCTTAAAGCCAAATGAATAAGAAGCATAAGGAGTAGGGGATTGGAGAATCGTCGGAGGGAGATTAAGGAAGCCAACAATACAAGCCACTAGAGAAGTTACAGATTCCATTCTTTGTACCTATTCAAATGTCGTAAACTCGCATTCCAGGTCCTTCATTTTCCTTAATTGAGTAGCAATATGAATAACATCCATGTCTCACCCTTGAATTTCCACCAACAAATTTCCTTCCACACCTCTTTCCAACATTTCCATTGCGGGGCTAATGTTACCATAGACTATTGGGATTCTACTACCCCACTCTCACATCGTTTCCAGGGATAATTTTAGGGGCTAAATTTTGCTCATGGGATAATTTTCCATGGTTTTTCTAAAAACGAGATTCACTATTTTAAAAATGATTCACCCAAAATCTATAGGATAAAATTATTTTACCTTAAAAATCGTCAAAATTTTATAAAAACTATATAAAATCCTTAGAAATTTTAATATTTTTACAAAAATATCGCGAATCATTTATATTTTTCATATGAAGGATTAGTAAAATTCGCCAAGGTTTCTACATTTTAAAATAAATTTCCATCCTTAAAACCATCCCTGATCGTTTCACACTTCTATTGACCTCCACCAACTCACACACCACACGCCAATTCTTCCTACAGTGTGCCATCGCTCCTATAGTTCTAAGGATGCCCCAAATCGAATGTATGTTTTCTAGAGCACTAAGACCAACCAGGGAAATCTTAGAGTGATCATCCGCAACATTCCCCGGATTGAGGTGACTAAAGAAAGCTCCTAAGGCCAAACCACAAAAGCTAAAGACATGGGGGAGGGAAGAAATTTCTCTCCCAACCCACCAAATAAAACCACACACAAAGAGGAGTTGGATTGGCATGCTATCATTAATAACAAGAACTAACACCTGGTAGCATCGGAGAGTGTGACATATTATTGGCCATAATCTATAGTGTTTTTGAACCCGTTGGGCCAAACACTTGTGCATGAGATTCATCATGAGTTTAATGTTGATCAATGTCATGGGAGATGAGTACAATAAAAAAACCACACACTTGATCCCTTTTTTCTTAGTTAACCTTCATTTATGGATGCCCTCATCTTCGCAAGACGATCAACATTTTTACTATGTCCTTGCAAGTTACACTTGAAAGAAATAAATTTCTTTAAAATGATGGGATGATTCTATTTTTCTTTGGACCACATGACATAGGTATGGATTTTAAGGATTAAATCGTTGTAAGAGGGACCTTATAATGATTGAGGAGTCACGAATAATAGTTGCACAAAGCACACCTTACTTCTTAAACAAATGTATACCTTAAAAAATTGTTAATACTTCAGTGTTTTTTATTAGAGGCAATGCTTAGATACCAAGCAAATTTTGTTTCTATATTTTACTCCACATGACATAGGTATGGATTTTAAGGATTAAAGTGTTGTAAGAGGGACCTTATAATGATTGAGGAGTCACGAATAATAGTTGCACAAAGCACACCTTACTTCTTAAACAAATGTATACCTTAAAAAATTGTTAATACTTCAGTGTTTTTATTAGAGGCAATGCTTAGATACCAAGCAAATTTTGTTTCTATATTTTACTCCAGATGAAATATAATCCCCTACACCTACCATCCCTAATAAGGAAAGTTGTGTTAAAATTAGAAGACACAAACAATTTCGATTAATAATTTGTTTGGATAAAACTATATATATCATTTTTTCGTGTTAGATATTTAAGATGATCATTTCAATATCATTGAAATGAATATTATAAAGAACAATGATGTAAAATAATGTTATATGTAAGACCCCATAAACATAGCAAGCATTTTTTCCCAAAATGTTTATTCTCTAGGGTTGCTCTCACTTATCGTGAGTGGGATCATAACACATTCCCATAGACACTCTCCAATATATACCTCTTATATTATGCTCCAAACCTATATGCTCTCCTTTTCCCGTACCCTTCCCTAGGATCATGATACCTTTCACCCCACCCCCACATACCCCTTGAAAGCATAATTGACCCACATTAAACCAAAGCTCAAGACCCATGCTCCATAAATATATTTATAAAGGCTTGATAAATATTTTACATTTTAAAAATGGATGAAACTATATCCCGGCAGCCTGCAGGTACGAGGGGACAACGGAGATTATTGTCCGTGCGGATTTGCACGTGCGAAACATTAACTCCGTGAGATAAAATCTTAGGCGACAATTCCCCTGGTAAAATCGGATTCCCCCACCGTAAAATTCCCCCGGGTAAATTCGGATTCCCCAACCATAAAATTTCGGCCCGGCGCTTCGCGTCAATATTCGACGTAAACGGCCTTGCTTGATTGGCAATTAAAATGTCATAACGGAATGCTTGCATGTGATCGTCAATGACGCCCATTGATGGCCAGTGTAACTGTCAAGTTCTAAATGCACACAGCAGCTGTCCACGTGGCATTGGTGGCAGACTTCAATGATAATTCAATTGCCATTTTTAAATAGCTTGGTGTTCGTATTGTTTAAATGAGTGGAAATTTTTAAGTAATCGATGGAATGTGGCTGTCCAGTTTTGATGGTCTTAAAAAAATTCAAAAACAAGTAAAATAAAAATATATATTTTCAATTATTTTTCTTAAATTTTTAAGAAATAGGAATCTCAACCATGGATACCGAATAAATATCCAGTGACAGTGACATAAAAACTACTATTACAGCACCCCGTTTCCTGTCAGTTGACGGAACATCAAAGCTCCTTTCTTAATGGTTTTTTATTTATTCAGGGGTGCGGATTTGTCTTGTGTCGAGGAAGAGGGTGGGTTGTGCTAGCCCAGATCAGCAGTCAGGAGGTGGCAGCTAAGCTCTCTGTACTGAGATTACTCTCTGCCCACCCAATCAGAGTCAATTTTCAGCATTTATTTCAATCTAATACATTGATATCAATCACTGCAGTCTGTCTCACTCACATCGTTGACTACAGTTAACAGGAAACGTTCTTCTGTCTCTTAAGCCATGACCCACTTCTTCTAGCATTAAATTTCAGGTGAGAGCACTCAGCAGTCATTGATAGTGATAGCAGTGAGAGCAGCCATTCGTATTCATATTGATATGCTCCGTGTTGTGATAGAGAAATGAGGGGAGAGAGCATATAGAGTTTGCCGGCAGGGAATGTGTCAACCTCAGTAGCACAATCACGGCATCAATAACCAGCCTGCATAGCAGGCTTTAATACTGTGGGGTATATATCACTTATCGTAGCATTAAAGCCTGCACAACAAGCTGGTTATTGATTGCTGCACAATCAAATCATAACAATTAGCCCTTTTCTCCGGCCCATTGTTGTTTAAAACTCAAGTTCCCTTTTCTCCAGCCCATTGTTATTTAAAACTCAAGTTCAAATGTTATTTAAAACTCAAGTTCAAATTCAAGCAGTCCAATGGATACTGACATTGCTGTGTTTTGGGTACTTTGGGGATGAATATGTTGCTTATGGTGGTGATGTCTATCATTCTTATTGTTGTGTTGCTGCTGCCACCCAGATGACCATGGATTGGTATTTTCTCACTATGTTTTCAGATTTTGTAGGGCTTTTGACATATTAAGGGCTTTGTGGGTCCTGGCTGGGTCTTACTCGGTTGGTTCTGAAAGGTCTTACCTGGGGTAGAAGGGTTGGTTATCACTGTAGGTGAATGGCTGGTTGAGGTCTTGGGTAGACTGATACATAGAGATGGGTTTCTAAACTTCAAGGCTGAAAGCTGGGGAACGATGAGGTGGTGATGGTCTCCTTCTGTCTGAGGTATTGGATAGACTGATACATAGAGATGGGTTTCTAAACTTCAAGGCTGGAGAACGATGAGGTGGTGATGGTCTGCAAGGAGAGGAAGAGGTTTATCAAGCAGGCAGTGGAACATAGGTATGCTCTTGCAGCAGCTCATGTTTGCTACATTCATTCTCTCCGAACCACTGGTTTTGACCTCAGACATTTTGTTGAAGAGGAAAACTAGTAGAAGAACAGGACTCTGGTTTGCTACATTCATTCTCTCCGAACCACTGGTTTTGACCTCAGACATTTTGTTGAAGAGGAAAACGAGTAGAAGAACAGGACTCTGGTAGTACTAGTCCTGTGCTAAAACTGCCCACAACAACGTCCGAACCAATTGTTCTGCCAAAGAAAACCCCAGAAGCACCACTGCCACCCCCATCGCCAGCGTCACCATCCCCATCTCCAACTCCACCCCCATCTCCACCATGTGCGAAAGGGAATCCTATATCTTCATCACCTGGTGACAAGTATCCTCCTTAACCCTACAAGAGTCCCCATTATCTGAGATCACTGGGAAACCCACCCATGTCAGTTGAGGAGAGGCATCCCTCTCTAAGGATGGACTCCTACGTGCTTCCACAATATGGGATGACTGATTTTTTCAGTGCAACCATGCCTCTTCAAGCTCCTCTTGGTCCAGCTGCTTCATACGACAATGGGAGTATTACTAGAAATCCATACTATCCTCCTCCTCCCCCTTCTCCGCCACAAAACTTCTCTTGGGATTTCTTCAACCCATTCACTCCCCTATAAGACCAATTTGCCTTTCATGAGCATAGGAGATTGAGTCTCAACTCAAAAGATGATTTGAAACAAGGGAAGAAGAAGGGATTCTTGATCTTAAAGAGGATGATCATGGTGAGGAGAAGAGAGAAATGCAGGTTCAGGAACGGACTGTAGAGGTCATTGCATCTACGGAGTATTCTTCTCACGACCATGAGCAACCTGACACTACTTGTGCTGGTTCTGGGGAAGGGGAAGCAGCAAATGCGGAAGAGAAATTGCCTGCCATTGGTGCAAAGAAGTGAGTTGAAGTAACATGTGGACAGCAAGTTGAGGCGCTCAATGCTTTAAATGATGAAGTTCATTTGGAGCTGAAGGATCTTCTTGTTTTCGATTCCAGCAGGATGAAGATTTGTTTTGATGTTATTAGGGATATCGAAGATCAGTTTATAAGGGCCTATGATTCAGGGAAGGAAGTTTCAAGGATGCTCAAGGCAAACAAAGTACATTATCATACAAGCTTCACTAAAATGAAAGATATGCTTTGTATTTTTATCTGGACTCTCTTTGATGCTCATATTGCACGTTATAATTCTATGAAATTGGATGAGGGTACTAAATACAGTCCTTAAGATGGGCTTGCCATTCCAGTGAATGCAATCTTTGGGGTTTGAACTGTTGGTTGCTCTCGGGTGGACACTGATTGGGAACATCTGAACAAAACCTACCTAGCAAGTTATTTTCCATCACATTCATATAGGGGAGCCATGCATTTGGGAATTGATCTTGTTTTGTTGCAAACTACTTTTTTTTGTCTACACTTATAAACTTGAAACTATAATGCAACACATTATTAATGCTTGGTTTATATATATATATTTTTAATTTTTTCATTCTTACATCAATATTTTATTGGATGTTGGTTGATTTAGCTTCGGGCCTTCACACTATCATTCACTTCTTTGCCCTCGTCACTTACATCTATAACCACAATCCTCTCTTCCTTCACCAATTGTGTAATACATAACTCTAAGGGACAATGAAGGTGTCAAGATAAGGGCCAATCCAACATGGGTGAGAAGTTCATGAAAATGTTGGTTGGAGGGTGGTTTGGATCACTTATACAAATATGATTCAATGCACAGATTATATTTCAAAGCCTAAGCATTGGTAGAAATTCAATCCAAGTGTCAAGCAAGAAGAGGTTGATGTTACTAGGTTCAGATATGGCCTAGGGCACCAATTCAAAGGTGAATATTTAGAGCGTTGAGGAGAATAGACATTAAGGTGCTCGATGAAGAGAGTGGCATAACACTGACCCAAAGACGTAATCGGGCACTCGTGAGTGAGCAAGAGATTAATTGGGTTTAACTCTGTTTCATTCGTCAATGCGTAATACAAATTTCAACCAATGATAAACCCGACTCTATCGTTGATCTTGGATCATTTACCACTATGTTATTTGAACATTGAAAAATATCTTCCATTTGAAGGCCTACAAAGTTTTTTAATAACTTTGAGTATCCTGCCACAATTTCTTTAATTAATCTAATCGCACTTAAGACATGCTTTACTATTGCTTTCTTACAGCTATAAATAACCCAACTATTATCCCACCAAACATTGTTCTCTACTTCTCTCATATTAAGTATATATCACTTTATTTAAATTCAAGCATAAAATCATTTTTCTAAATCTAGTGTTAATATGTGAAAGGCCAAGTAGAACCCCCATCTGAGATTTCATGACTGTATATTAAGTTTTTCTATTGATGAAAAGGTATTGTTGTGACTAGTGTGGAGTATTTTCGGTAATTCACAGAGGAAATATCATTGACTTGTAATGTTATATGTTGGGGGATGGGCAGACTCATAAACAAGAGGCAACCAAGTGATAAACATTTAAAAGGCTTGTAATTTTTTAGAGATCTAGCCAAAGTGACGTTATATCATGGATTCTATTGGATTTTACCAATAGAATAAGAAATCACTACCCACGGGGAACGTAGGACATACTACCAGTCAATTCTTTAGCTAGTATACCAGGCTTTCTCTACATAAACCATGCAATTTCCCATAATTTAAATACACATGTGAATCTACACAGCAAAGGTGAAATACTTATATGTTCAATAACTATTGTCCAAACAAACTAACTAAGGGTGAGAAATTTTCCACCCAACCATAGGCATTGTTGCATGCCAATGTCTCTGCAATAGGCCACCCCCTAGCTAGGCCATGATACCACAAGGGAGAATTTGACACTCTCGAGAATTTTCTGGGCAGTGAATCGACTCAAAATAGAATTTACTCCCTTGTGAAAATTTTGCTAAGTTCTCAGGTACAAAAAACAGTTCCCGGGCACCACATTACTTACCCCATGCAGCACAAGGAGAGGAATCCCTTCTTTTCTACACTGTCCCTCGGAATCCTCCCCCCTCCAATGTTTTTCTGTATGTGCCCAGCAAGGTCCCAATAATAGTTTTGTAACTCTAACAATTATCCCAGTTTTTCCTCTCTCTCAAGGTGTTAAACACTTGTTTTCATTGTTGTCCCCCTTTCCCATTATGTCTAGATTTTTCTTTCTATATCTTCACATTTTTTTCTCTCTCATTTCCCTTCCCCGAGACTCAACTCCCTCTCTACTTGAATTTCTCACTCTTTTATCCATGCAAGATTTAACTCTTGCATACTTTCCAAAACTGATTGTACTTGGCCCATACCTCAATAAGTTGATGAGAGGACTCTCTTATCCACTTTCCCCATGTAGTTAATGTTTTCAGTCTCTTCACATGGGTATTTTCTCATACTCTCATAACTAAGTAGGTGACTACTACCAACCTCCTTACATTCATTCAATGATTGGCCTTGGATAAGTCAAAGGAAGAAAAATAACATTTGCGCACTAAATAACTTGGCAAGGTGGATAGATATTTCTAACATGTAGAACCCTCTTTAGTCCCCCTCACTCTTCCCCATATATATGTGTGTGTGTGTGTGTGTGTGTGTGTGTGTGTGTGTGAGAGAGAGAGAGAGAGAGAGAGTACAACGTTTAATATGTTCAAATTACCAGGACATGGTAATCAAATACCCATCCTGAACTATTAAGCCCTAATATTGGCTCATTACCCCTTAATTGGGGCATATTATATTAGTAATGTTATTTTATTTATGTCGGCTTTAGGCCATTAGTACCTCCTAGTCTCCTATATATACTGTTAGATTTCTAGGGTAGAGATGAAAACAACAGTCTCTTTTAATTTTAAACAAGACAACTCAGATCAGGAGCATGAACAACATATATATAAAAGGAAAACAAGAACAATTTTCAAGTCATAGACAATTATATCAGTTCTATGAATACAACAGAGATCTAGGTTCCAGATAGTGCTGAAAAACTAATATCTCAATCAATAGCAAAATCTCTTCAACAAGTAACAGCAGATCTATAGATCTAGTTCTATTGTAGCAGCAGAGATATATGTAACAGCAGATCTATAGATATTGTAGCAGCAGAGATATATATAACAGCAGATCTATAGATCTAGTTCTGAAACAAGACAAGTAATACAAGGTGTTTTCTTCAAACAGTAAACA
>JASDQU010299075.1:0-10914 GCA_032191745.1 Picea mariana
GTATGGCCATTACACCCACCATTGCCCAGCACTGCCGCGCTTTCGACAGACATTAGCGGCCGTACGCCAGAACTTCCAAAACAACCCACGCCCTGCTACATCCTCTTCGAATATCACTGACATTCGCTATGTCACCACTTCAGTGAATGAACGTATGATATGCCCTTGCTTTCTTTGCGATTCATTAACTCATTTTACATACCAGTGTCCTATGATCCTTGCATACAGGCAACGTCAATTGGCCCTACGTCACTGATGCACAGAGGCGATAATTGACATTACTTCGTCACCCGAGGATCTTCATGTCATTTCTCCTGAGCCCGAGGCACTCCCAACGCCTCCATGGTTCTTTAATGACATCTCTAAGGATTTACCCCGCAATCCCCCCAACTCTCCTGCTCATTCCCCTACAAAGACTCTCCATCCAACTACCACGGGTACCCCTCAGTACTTCAATATATGGTTTATGACGAGTGAACCCTCCCCATCTCCTAACATTGTTCCCCCTACATCTTCATCCGGAGGCAATCACACTGTTACCAAGATCACTCCTCACGACCCCTTGTATTCTCGGTGTTTCCTATGTGACGAGGAAATACTCGAAGAGATGAACCGCCCAGATTATCCTTGGGATGCGCTACATCATCGCACCCTCTTCTCTCCACAGGAAGCCCCCATGCCTCCTAACCAAATCCCCATTTTCGCAGTCGAAACCAAAGATTTTATCCCATCCGGACCTATCGATTGGTTCAAAAATCCCATTCCTTCCCCGGACGCTTTTGAGGAAGGTAATATGGCCAACGTTTCCCCCACCATCAAAATCGACATTTCCATTAAACATGGCATTGTCGAAGAAATCATCATTGGAGTTGCTTATACTCCTTAGGAAATCGCCGCATATAAAGCCCTCTTCCAGGAGTATAGCGATATTTTCGCCTGGTCATACACAGAAATGCCTGGCCTCGACCCATCTATTGTCGAACATCGCATCGACACCTAGCCTGACATCACACCAATTCGCCAGAAACAGCGATCGCTACACCCATCCAAAGCCGTGGCTATCAAAGCTGAAATTGACAAATTACATACGGTCGGGTTTATTTACCCCATCGCTTACACTTCATGGGTTTCCAACCCTGTACCCGTCGACAAAAAACAAGGCACTATCCGTGTTTGCACATACTTTCATGATCTCAATAATGCATGTCCCAAAGACAACTTTCCAACGCCTTTCATCGATCAAATTATCGACGACTGCGCCGGCTACGAGGCTCTCTCCTTTATGGACGGATTCTCTGGCTATAATCAAATTCAAATCCACCCAGCCGATTAGTATAAAACCGCATTCATTACCCCGTGGGGTACTTTTGCATATCGTGTCATGCCTTTCGGCTTAAAAAATGTCGGCGCAACCTTCCAGCGGGAAATGACATACATTTTTCACGATCTGGCTGAAATCATCCTCGCCTACTTAGACGACCTCACAGCTCGATCCAAGAAACGCACCCAACATCTCAATGGTTTACGAATCATTTTTCAACGGTGCTGGCAGTACAACATCCGCTTGAATCCTCTCAAGTGTGTGTTCTGTGTCACCGTCGGGCGCCTCCTCGGTTTTATCGTTTCCCAAAGAGGTATTACCGTAGACCCCCTCAAAGTCAAAGCTATCACCGAAATTCCACCTCCTCGGAATTTACGACAACTTCAGAGTCTTTAGGGTAAAGCTAACTTCCTTCGATGCTTTGTCCCAGATTACGCTATACGCGCACATGGTTTTCTTCGCTTACTACGTCACGACATCCCCTTTCATTGGGACGACTATGCCCAATAGTCATTTGACGATCTTAAAGCAGCACTTTCAAATGCACCTTTAATTAGTGCACCTGACTATAATCGCGACTACATCCTCTACGTATCAGCATCAGCTGTATCAGTAGACGGCATCCTCGTCCAGCTCGGAGATGACAATCGTGAACATGTCATTTACTACGTTAGTAAAAACCTCTCAGGACCACCCTTGAAGTACAAACATGAAGAGAAACTTGCTCTTGCAGTTGTCCTCGCAGTCCAGAAACTGCGCCATTACATTCTACTTCGCACCACCAAGGTCGTCGCAGATTCCAACACTATGCAATATTTGCTCAGCCGTCGACAAGTTAATGGCAAATTCACTCGATGGATCGTTATCCTTCAAGAGTACGACCTCGAGTTTTCAACACCTAAGAGTAAGAAGGCCCTCATTCTCGCCAAACTTGTCACGGCACTTCCCTCTGACACCACCAGTACCCCTGTCAACACCGACTTTCCTGACGAACATCTCTTTTACATCACGTCAGATGATCCATGGTATGGTGACCTTCTCATCTACCTACGAACTCAAAATTTGGTAACCACCTATCACGAGATGATCATCTATGTATTCGCCATCAGGCCCCTCGCTATCTCCTCATCGGCGACATCCTATACCGGCGGGGCGTCGACACCATTCTTCGTCGGTGCCTGACTATTGACGAGGCCGATAGAGTCTTAAATGACTGCCACAGCGGCGCATGTGGGGGCCATCTTTTAGGTATCTCCACTGCTCAAAAGATTATCCGAGCCGGTTATTTTTGGCAGACCCTGTTTCATGATTGCATTCATGCCGTGAAACGATGTGAGCAATGTCAGATCTATGCCAACAAAGCTCGAGCTCCCCCCGCTCTTCTTCACCCTGTCATTACTGCGGGCCATTTTTGTAAATGGGGCATCGACTTTATGACTTGCAATCCACCCTCCAGCAATGGTCACAAATACATCATTGTCACCATTGACTACTTCACCAAATGGGCCGAAGCTATGCCCACTTTCAACAACACCGCTGACGCTGCAGCGCGTTTTTTCTTTAACCACGTCATATCCCGTTTTGGAGTACCACTCCAACTCGTTTTCGATCATGGGAAACACTTCGAGAATGAGATCTTCACCGAACTCTCATCTCGGTTAGGCTTCTCTCATGAGTTCGCCTCACCATACTACCCTCAGTCAAACGGACAGGTCTAGGCAGTGAACAAAGTCCTCAAGACCATGTTACAGCTCACGATTAATAAACATAAAACCAATTGGCATCATATGTTATTTTTTGCGCTATGGGCTTATCGAACGGCAGTAAAGACCGCTATTGTTTTCACGTCATTCCATTTAGTCCATGGGGTTGAGGCAACTCTTCCCATTGAGTGCGAAATACCCACCTTACGCACCGCAATTGAGCTATTACCTGACACTGCTCCAATGGAGCAGCACTTGCTGAACTTGGAGTCACTGGATGAAGATCATCGATCTTCATTACAAAACAACGAGGCAGCTAAAAAACGATCCAAAACTACCTTTGATCGCCATGTCAACCTTCGATCATTCCACGAAGGCGACCTCGTCCTGGCCTATGATATCGCCCATGATACCTTTGGCCATGGAAAATTCGAATCACTTTAGCATGGCCCTTACATCATCCAACATTGCCTCACCAAAGGCACATACATCCTGGCCTCTCCCGAAGGCCTCTCGCTCAAGGAACCCGTCAATGGGTTATACCTTAAGAAATTCTATGCTTAAAAGTAGTCATTCTACTTTAGGTTAGTTCTTTTTTAGTGTTTTTTAATCTTTTTTCTCTCCCCTCTCGTCTAAACTATCATTTGTGCTATTGACATATGCCTCCTCCACCAGCCTACCACATTGGTTACGCCGACGGCGCCAACCGTTGGACACAAAATCTCGCTTCAGCTGCTTGGGCTCTCTACACCCCCTCACATGAAATGCTACATTCAAGTGGCATATGTTTGGGGCCAGCAACCAACAACCAAGCCGAATACACTTCGGTCATTGGCCTCCTGGCCGACGCCTAGCGTCATGATATTCGTCACCTCAGCGTCTTCCTCGACTCTCAACTAGTCGTTCTCCAGCTCAACAATGTGTACTGCGTATGCGATCCGTGCCTCTTTCACAAATACCTGCAGGTTAGACTGTTATCTCGACATTTTGATTCCATTACATTTACACATATTCCAAGACAATTGAATCAAACAACAGATCTAATAGCTAACATGGTGTTAGATTAGCATATATCACATCAAGCTACACATACATAAACATCTCATAAATCCTGTCACAGCATATAGATAGAATAGACATCATCATCATCATCAACAAAAACACATGTAGACAACATCAGGATCTCAAAATATGTATACTCATATATATATAAAGTCCCATCAGGACATCCGAATGTTTACATACAAAAATACATGTGCCCGTAGGCTAGCACAGCACATCGGTACAAAAATCGGCTCACCAGCCTATATACAACCACAAAGATACACATCATCCATCAAATCATGGTGCCTCTATCACACCACCACCTACCCCAGGTGGTGGTGGACCACCCACAGGAAACTCCTGCCCCGGCGGCAGGCGTCCACTCGTCATCGCAGCCAGCACTGTTGCTCGCCGCACTATGGCCCGCCATGGTGGAGGCACCCCCACACACTGCTCCAGGAAGCTCTCATCCTGGATACGTGTCCACATGCCCTCAGGCACGTCCTGCAAAACCATCTCCAGACGACGGCGTATGTCATCAAAATCAACTCTGGCTGTCGTCGGAGGAGCGTGTGATGGCCCCACACCAGGGTCATCGAACCGACGCCTCCTCATTGCCCTCTCAGGCTCTACTGGTCACCCCGCGACATCATCCCACCAACGTCTCTCTCCATGTGGCAGTCTCTTCGGCTCTCGTTGAGCCGGCGCTCTCTGCATCTCAACCTCGCGCCCGCGAGGTGCCACATCTGCACATGCACAAAACAACAAACAAATAGATAGTATCAGCATCTATATCACATCTATATGGACTGATATCTCAAAAGACAACATAAATAATAAAAAATTACACAATACTAAATATACCTCGATGGTCGAAAACCTCCCTAGGAGGCAGCACCATGTCTGGGTCACCCCGGAAGTCAACCCCAGCATAGGGGTACCGAAGTACTACCTGTGGCATCTGTCGCCATATCCGTGCGGCCTCTGCTGAAAAGTAGTGGCCACCTTCGCCACCACCGTGGCGAACCAAAACTGTAGACCACCGCCTCAATCGCGGCTCTCATGCCCCCGGCATCTCTAGTAGAACTCTCGGGTGCAACATGGGCACCCTCTCCAAAAACCAGGCTACCAGGATTGACCCAAAAGCGAACTCTAATGTACCTGTGGATTGACAATGGTCCAACTGCGCTATCATCCGCGCATGCAGCGTCAATCCCCACGTGAACTGTTCGTCGCCCACCACTCTCTCCAGCACCAGCAGCTGGCCACCACTAATCCGTTGGGTCGCAAGTGACCCATATACACAAATAATCATTGTCGCTATGCAACGATGAGTCAGGGAATCTATAACACTAATGCTCACGACAGTCCCCGACATGAAGTTCTCACCCGAGCAGTATCGCTCGCCAATAGTCGCCAGGGCTATATCCCTCGGCAGCACAGGCTCTGTCGGTAGGGGCGTTCCCCGAAAGGGGAGCCTAGTGAGAAAACATGCCTCCTCCACCGCAGTGAAGGGGATCTGCTCTCCTCGCACGAGGAAGCAATCCAGCTCCGGACTCCACATCTGGAGCAGGAACTGTAGTAAGTACTCCTGGGCCCGTATCAACGGGCACTCAAAGAACTTTAGCAACCCACAGGTTGCCAAAGTCGCCCTCACCCCAAGCCCCTCAATGGCCACAGCATCTCACAGTTGGGCCCAGTCTCGCTCTCGCCACCACACTAGCATCGTCACTGCTGGCCACCTACAACCAACACAGATTACTATATCAGATCAGATAACCATCAACAGCATCAAAAAGACTCATTTTTTACCCTTCAACCTTGCCTCCTAGGCGCGGTTTTTGTTCCCACAGGCTTGCACCCATGCGCGCATGTTCATTGCACAGGCGCGCATATATGTGCACCTGTACACTGAATAGGTGTGCATCAGTGCACACATTTTCACTTCACAGGCGCGCCCTTATGCGCGCCTGCTCATTTTACAGACACACATCGGTGCGTGCCTGTCAAACCTACAGGCGCGCACTGATGCGTGCCTGTTCAACTCACAGGCGCGCCCCTCGGGTGCACCTTAAATTCCCCCTACCACGCACCCATGCGCGTATGTTCAGTTTACAAGTGCGCACGTATGCGCGCCTTTCACCGAATCGCCCGCGCATGTGGGCCCCACACCCCCTCAAAACCCTCTAAATACCCCTGTACGGCCCCCCGTACAAACCCTGCCCAGAAATTGAAAACCTATTTCTATGCAGGATGATCAGACTGTTAACCCAATACTCACAGAACGTCGATCGTATGCCTCATCCTCCCCGAATCTCCAAATCTCCTCTAAAATCTGCTCGTCCAGTCACTGTTGGAACAGGTACAAATGAGGTGGCAATGTGGGCCCTACAGCTATATATAGCCCTTTTTCCAAACTTCCACTCACCATTCCGGGAGCCCAAGGTGTCCATTTTTCAAACCATCTTCAGCCACGGGATCAGCATCCCGCCACCTACATCATAGCTGTCCCTGGGTCACTTTTCATCTCGAACCCCCGGGGCGCCTTTTTCTTCATATCATGGTCAGGTACGCACACGCATTGTCGCATTTGTCAAATACATGCTAATATCTTTGATTCTCTTCATATATTGTTCAATTTGGGTATTTGGTTGTTATGTGCGCAGGTACTTTCTCATCAGTCATCGGCATCATCCCTTCAGGTATATATTTAGCACTGGCATGTAGTCTCTCCCGTTGTATTGCATTTACATTTCCAGTCACACCCGCTGATATTGGCCTTCAGGATCCTCATTCTCGGCTCTGCAGTACCCACACCTCCATTTGCATCTTCGGTACTGTTACCCGGTAGCATTCTTACCCACATGAGTTGTCCCATTCATAGCACCTTTTGACCCTTTTTGACACTCATGTTGTTCTTTACCCCTTAGGGATGGGAGTCCCGATAGTATTTCATTGAGCAACTCACCTCTCCATTGAGTGGGTTTGCAAAGGAGTTCTTTCATCACCATTTTTATTTTTCTTGTAAGGAGAGCAAGTTTGTGAGGGTCCAAGAACCTTCCATTGGAGGAAGAAGGGACTCATAGTCCCCTTTCTTCATTGTGCTTTGATTTCATCAATAGATCAGCCTAAAAAACATTGGTGATATTGGTCTTTTTGTGTCTGTTATTTCAATACCCATATGCTTATAATTTTGGTTTGTTTTAGTTTAATTCTTGCTTATAGTTTTGTTTTTCTTTCTCTAACTCTTTCATCTACAACTGTCATGCTCAGCAAGACCCAACTGGGCATGTAAGCACCTCTCATTTGCTCACCAAGGTGACGAAGAGGGTGCAAACACATGGGATTCTATCCATGAATGATTTAATACTACTACCATATTCTTCTTCTTTACTATCTTTAATTTGCTTTGCAATGCCTTGGCTAGCTCTAACTCCCATCATGTAGTTTGAAATTTCTCCATTCCATGTGCATCTAATGCATCTTCTCTTACTGGATTCTAAGTTTTGATTGCTTGTTGTACACTTGGTTTGTTGTCACAGGTACAACCACGACTATGTTTGAGTTGATATTTTTATGATCTCCACCTTATACTACTCTTTCTTCATTTTGTTGTCTTCTTGTTTTCTTGTAGAAGATTGATTGCCTCAATCTTTAGTAGAGCAGTCTCATAATTCATGTCTTTGTATGGATTTCCTTTTATTCCATTTCCTAGAATTTTAAAATTTTCCCTTAATCTGTCCTCTTCCATGTTTTCCTGAGATCCATGAGACAATTCTTCATCTTTCTTCTTTATGACGGTCTATTATGTTTTCCCATCCTCATTTTCTTCATAACCTACAAACACGCACTCCTATAAACCATTAGTTTGAAAAACTTAAGACACCTTTGTCTCTCTTGATGCCTCTGGAATTGGCATTTCTTTTCTTTGTAGGACTGCACTTTCCATGAGACTTTTATCTTGTCTCTTATCCATATCTTCTTCATCAAGCATTGATCCTTGCTTAGATTCACAAATGTAACTTTATTTCTTTGTTCCCAAAAATTGATTTTTATATTTCTCCAAGTATTCAGCTTCTCTATCAATTGTGAGTTTCTTCTCTTCTATTTTGACCCAGGCATTCATCTTCTCTCTTCTTCATTGTGAGTTTCTTCTTCTCTTCTGTTTTGACAACATTTACCTTAAAAATATGAGAAAAGGCATTGAAATAATTACAAATAAATAAAACAAAGTTTAATATAAAAAAATAAATAGGGTGTTTCCTCATTAAAATGACTTGTGGTTTAAACAATTTGTTGAGGCATAAAAAACATATGGTTAATGAGGAATGTGAAGACAAACAATGTGAGGTGGCAAAGGGGGCCCTGTCAAACCAACCGACCCCCCTCCTCAACCATTATCTTACTCTTCTTACATCATCACCTTTTAAACACTTGGAATGTCTCGCACAAAAAACCCATATTTTTACGTAAAAAAACACGAAAATCAATCAACAGCATCAAAAAGACTCGTTTTTTACCCTTCAACCTTGCCTCCTAGGCGCGGTTTTTGTTCCCATAGGCGTGCACCCATGCGCGCATGTTCATTGCACAGGCGCGCATATATGCGCGCCTCTACACTGAACAGGTGCACATCAGTGCGCCTCTGTTCAATTCACAGGCGCGCCCTTCTGCGCGCCTGCTCATTTTACAGACGCGCGTTGGTGCGCGCCTGTCAAACCTACAGGCGCGCACTGATACGCACCTGTTCAACTCACAGGCGCGCCCCTCGGGCGTGCCTTAAATTCCCCCTACCGCGCACCCATGCACGTATGTTCAGTTTACAGGTGCGCACGTATGCGCGCCTTTCACCGAATCGCCCACGCATGTGGGCCCCACACCCCCTCAAAACCCTCTAAATACCCTGTACGGCCCCCCGTACAAACCCTGCCCAAAAATTGAAAACCTATTTCTATGCAGGATGATCAGACCACTAACCTGATACTCGCATAACGTCGATCGGATGCCTCGTCCTCCCCGAATCTCCAAATCTCCTCTGAAATCTGCTCGTCCAGTCATTGTTGCAGAAGGTACAAATGAGGTGGCAATGTGGGCCCTACAGCTATATATAGCCCTTTTTCCAAACTTCCACTCACCATTCTGGGAGCCCAAGGTGTCCATTTTTCAAACCGTCTTCAGCCACGGGATCAGCATCCTGCCACCTACATCATAGCTGTCCCTGGGTCACTTTTCATCCCGAGCCCCTGGGGCACCTTTTTCTTCATATCATGGTCAGGTACGCATGCGCATTGTCACATTTGTCAAATACATGCTAATATCTTTGATTCTCTTCAAATATTGTTCACTTTGGGTATTTGGTTGTTATGTGCGCAGGTACTTGCTCATCAGTCATCGGCATCATCCCTTCAGGTATATATTCAGCACTGGCATGTAGTCTCTCCCATTGTATTGCATTTACATTTCCAGTCACACCTGCTGATATTGGCCTTTAGGATCCTCATTCCCGGCTCTGCAGTACCCACACCTCCATTTGCATCTTCGGTACTGTTACCCGGTAGCATTCTTACCCACATGAGTTGTCCCATTCATAGCACCTTTTGACCCTTTTTGACACTCATGTTGTTCTTTACCCCTTAGGGATGGGAGTCCCGATAGTATTTCATCATGTCGTGAATCAGCCACATACTCCTTCTCCTCATTTTGCTAAAGCTTTCCCACATGGACTCCCATCTTATCTCTTTACGGTTCTATTCTTTTTTACCTGCACCTCCGCAGTATCATGAACCCTCCATTTCATCCACAATCTGTTTGCCCATCTGCGAACTTATCCTCATTTCACCTACCTCATACAGAAACTCACCAATGGGGCCCCCACCCTTCATCAGTTTTCCAGGAAAATCCTGCCCTCTCTGGTGCACGCATTTCACACTGGGGCACCCGTTTTTGTATTTGTACATTTCTCCCCACAATTATTCATTATTTATTGTACAAATGCCTTTATTTCCAGTCATTACATTTTCTTTTGTCGTCACCGTTGGCGACTTGCTTCCTTTTGGCCACACGCAACCCACGTCACCCTTGGTTGGAGCATTACTTATCATCTACCCTTGCCGGCATCATCCATATCTTCAGAGTACTCCACAGGTCACTTACCTCTACCCTCTGAATTTGTTCACCTTGTCCCGCCTCTGGCACAACTTATCACCGGTCTTGTCGTCCCTCTGACACTCGACCTTGTTACACGGTTGTGGGCACCTTTTATCTCATACATCCTCCAACCAAGGGCAGTCTTGAGTCTTCCCACGTCTTGACTTCATCCAATGTACCTCTGCCACTTCCCCCCCTCAGTAGATTCCACGAAGCCCTTTGCTTATGGGAGTCGCGTTCCCCTTTTGTCGACATCAACACAATTTTCCAGAAGGGCGACAGTATCTTGATTCTCATTCTCCATTCAATGAGAGATCTCGGACGGCACAAGGTGAAACATCATTGCACCCTGCTGTTGTTGGTCCCCATCACATTCAATGCCAACACTTTCTCATGTTATGGTGGGTCTTACTTTGCGACTATTGCATTTATTTATCATTTGTCGAAGACCTACGAACTAGGTAGGGCCATCAATGCCCACATCATCGTCGTTGATTCTTACCGCGATCATTGCCTATTATTCAGAGTACGTTCCTTTGCAGAATTGTCTTCTGCCTTTATCATTATCGCCCCCGAGGGCGCTGCAGTTGTCTACACCAACAATTTAGTCATCCTTTTTCAGAGTTACATAACACGAGCATGGGGCATGCCCACCTCGTTTGTACACAGTTTTCTTTTTTGTTTTGCACAACTCTTAGA
>JASDQU010299079.1:3528-13979 GCA_032191745.1 Picea mariana
TGTTTTGATGACATTATTGAGTTTTTGAGTACAAGATTTTCCCCAAAGTAATTTAACACTGTGCAGAAGAAGAACTTGGTTGTTAGAGCTATAGATTACCAACTAATTGTAGGTCACTTGTACAAACTGGGTATAGACAACATTTTGAGGAGATGTGTGATGGAGCATGACCATCCTATCATTTTGGTAGAAGCACATGAAGGATTAGCGGGAGGACATTATGTAGGGAAGGATATTGCGCATAAGATATTGCATGTAATATTATGGTGTCCAACAGTTCACAAGGATGAAAAGGAGTACTATCATAATTGTGATGTCTGTCAGAGGGTTGGAAAGCTATCCAGGAGGGATGAGATTCCATTCAGACGTCAAGTTACTTTGCAAGTATTTGAAAAGTAGGATGTAGATTTTGTAGGACCAATATTTAATCCACCATCTAGAAGATCAGTAGCAAGATATATTATTACAACGATAAAAATATTTAACCAGATGGGACGAGGAAGCAACAATGAAGGATTAAAGCACAGTTATTGCAGCATGCTTCCTATTTGAAAAGGTAGTCACAAGATTTGGATGCCCTAGAATTATGATGAGTGATCAGGGGACTCAGTTTTATCAATAGTACTATCCAGGAAATGATTGAAGAATTTGAGATATGTCATTAGAAGAGCACTTCTTACCATCCTCAAGCTAATGGAATAGTGGAAGCATTTAAAATGATATTAGAGAATGCCTTAACAAAGATTTGCAATGTAAGCATGGATGATTGGGATATGAAGGTACCAACAGTGTTATGGGCCTTTAGAACTACATGCAAGAAGCTTACATGGCATAAACATTTCAGATTAGTGTATGGAAAAAAAGAAGTGGTTCCCTTGGAATATTTGATACCAAGTTTACGCATTGTATCTATTACAAACATGTCATAAAGAGGCACAACACAGGCAATATTGGCTTAACTAACAGAATTAGAAGAAGACATAATTATAGTTGGTTTCCATTAGGAAGTACAGAAAGTAAAGGATAAATCTTGGCATGACAGACATATCAAGAAGGAGAAATTTAAGGAAGGAGATATGGTTCTCCTCTATGACAGTAAATACTTGCAACACTCAGGGAAGCTCATAATGCATTGACTAGGGCCATATGAGATGAAGTTTTTCACAGATGGAGGTGTTGTGCAACTAAAGGATTTAACAAGAAAATAAATTCAAGCAATGGTGAATGGTAGTCAGCTGAAACTGTATAGGGGCAGTTGAACCATTAACCCTTAGTAGTTCCATCATAGAAAGTAGACTTGTGCATATTGTATATAGTAGGAGTTAGAATAAGAAAAAGGAAGAAAAAAGTAGAAAAGGAGAAAAAACCAAAAAGAAGTAGGTAGGGGAATAAGTGATATACATATAGTTGAAGGATACAACACACAAAAGAAGCTAGAAAAAGGTATGATAAAACCCAAAGACACTGTGTGATAGAATTGAAGATACTGTGCGCTGGATAAATGTGACAGAATGCAAACACAACACGATGAAACAAAAACTGGTCGGAAAAAGAAAGACAATGAACAAAAATGTGGGATACGACAAAGAATTTATGATAGGCCTTATAAAAGAAGGAAACTTACAAAGAAAGCCTCATTGTGACTTGGAGTGAACAAGAGCTAAGGAGAGAAATCCGAGTAAACACATAGAGCGACCAGGTATCCCTGAAGTTTTCAACATTGGTTCAAAGCACCAGGTTCAATATGTTTTTCAATATGGTGCCATGAAAGGTTGAAGAACCTAGTCAAATGTCAAGGAGAACTTGTAGCAACATTAGATTTCTATAGGAGAAAGTTATAGAAGTGGAAAAATCTAGTGATCAGGAAGGAGTCATAGACATGGACATGATTCCATCACCAGAACTAGTTATCCTAACACCGGTAGAAGAACCAAAGCCTGCCACTGAGAAGATGGAGGTGGATCCAAGGATTATAGAGCAGAACCCCACTGGAACAAAAAACTCTCCACAACAATTGGTTCTGGGAGCGCCACAAGAGATACATGGTGAAGATAATGAAAGAACAAAATCCGATGAGCCTAGGGAAGAAGCTAAACCAGTACAACCACCGGTCACAGAGACAATGCCACAAACAGAGGAAAAGGTGCAATTCAAATATGTTATAGGTGAGACAGAATTAGATGAAGAGTCAGAAGAGGATGTGCTCCAGGAACCAGGGCCATCCACCATGACAGAAAAAGGCAAGGGGAAACAACCAGTGTAGAGGTCATCGTGCAAACAGACAAAAGTCACAATAGAATTGTCGTGCATACCAGAAGGAGTGAAAATTCTCCCTAATATTCTAGGATGTGTAGAAAAATTGAGGTATTCAGACCATGACGTATAAAACATAGATAAATTCCCCAAATTGTAGCCATAGGAATACATGGAAAGCAAAGGGATCAATGTGCCAGGAGTCCAAATATTGGAACCAAAGTAGTGGATAACAAGTTTATACAACACAGGGATAATGAAATTACTGGAGATCCCTCACTTTGGACATGGAAAGGATGTGAATAATTGCGTCAAACATTTGATAACATTAGTACATGGTGGAATTCTGTGGTTGGATAGGCTAGTATCAATTGATGTTGATGTGATTTAAAAAATAATAGATTTTCCCAAAAATGGTGAGAAGCCTACACAATACCTAGACGATAAACCAAGGATAATACCTTAGCATAATAGATGAAAAAGACCTATGGAATAGTAAGAGGGTCCAGGGGAATTATAATCAATAGAATAAATTAACTTGTGAAAAGGATGGAAATGAAGCTAATGGCATGAAAATTACTAAGGAAGTGTCGCAAAGAAGAGGCACCAACATGGGTGATAGCAACAACCACATAGTGCACGAAGGGGTCTTTACTTAGATGGAGTCCATATTTATTAAATTTATTTTTGGATGATTGTCAGGATGCACAAGACTTAGGCACAAAGTTCCACTATTCATGATTACTCATACTTATAGAATTGGTAGGATGGAGACATCCCAATTACAACATATTTTGTCAGAGGATTGGAAAGTGTAGCATAACACAATATGCAACATTGTGGCATACATCAGTCAGAAGAGAAAGGAATACCAAATCTAGTATATTTGCGACATATTTTGAGGAAATACAGGAAAAGGTGGCTAAGACTTGGAGGATACCATCCGAAGTAGTGGATGAGCATAAGGACATAGAAATTTTTTCAGGTATCAAGGCACATTGTATGGATTCAGGTGAAAAGGGATCCAAAGAAGAATTGGTTGCAGATGAGATACTGTGTCACTAGCGAGGAAGTCCAATTGTTCATGAAAGTCTGACCGGATGAGTGGAGAGTACCAATGACATCAAAGAAGGGACAAAAAAGAAAATAACCAGAGCAAGATGGCATGTCACAGAAAACCAACAGTTCGGCAACAAACACTATAAAATATCTTGAGCACATGCAGATGCGAAGGGGTGCACTTACATTCCATTCCATACAGCACACAAGAAGGGGTGCACTTACAGACAAAGGAGAAAATTGGTAAGATCGTGTAGGTTGTAAGAGTATAAAAGTCACATAATAGATTTGATGGCACAATTGAACCCAAGAACACCACTAGAATTAAGCTTATAGAGAGAGCAGGAGGTTACAAGGAACATGGAGAATATGGCACAAAGTATTAAGGACATTGCAGATTTATATGACAAAAGTGCGCAACTATGGAGAAGTTTTCAAGAGGATGAAAAGTTGTAGGGATTGGAACAGAAGGAAGAAAGCGTCAATACAGTCGCACGTGAGCTGAAATATAAACAAAAGGCCATGAACATTTAGGAGAGGCTGAGGAGCGCGTAAGAGTTAAAGAATTTACATGCAGAGCTAAATACTATGCAAATAGAGAAGCAGATGAGGCGGGCTCAATTGGAGCCATTACATGAAGATGCAAAGAAGATTTTGATAGAATTGGATGTAGCCAAGGGCCAGATGGAAAATCCTAAGTTTGAGGTTGAAGAGATGATGAAGGAACATCTCACTGCGTAGACTATGGAGTTGGTTGCAAAGAAAGGTGTACAAGTGAAGACTTGTACTTAATAAATTTCAGGAAGATTCCAAGAGTTGGAGAAGTCTGTCAAGGAGGAAAATCCTACTTGAATGGCTTGGGAGAAGCCACAAGTGAGTGTTGGGGGTTTGTTGGAGCAAGATATTTTGGGAAAAAAGAAACTTTTTTTTAGGATAGTTGGAGCGCGCACCAGGAAATGAGGATAAAAGTAGTGTGCAAGAAGGAAAAGGAAGCAACACACCGGGAATTGAGGAGAAGAAGTGTAGAGTCAAAGAAATGAATGAATACCAACCACGTGAAGGAAGTTATTATGGACAAGCCTATTCCACTATGGTTAGGGTTTTGGGTTATGATGTAAGGGTTTTTACCCACCTTTTGTAGTAAAAATAGAGGATGTATGGGGTAGATAATAGGGATCAATATCATTGTATTATCATATGTTGAGAAGTCCCTTTAATAGCCTTATTGAGTTTGAGTCACAGTCATTAGTTTTGGTTGAGAGATGTGGAGCTCAGATGGAGTCAGTTTTGAGAGTTATGGCTTGCAATTGAGGGTCAGGTCGCAAGCTATGGATCTTTGTCTAACATTGGTCAACCTCATGGAGTATGACTAAATTTTGATGTAATGCGCAGAATGCCCTATTTTGATGAAGAATAAGAAGAAGCAAATGATCTTTTTGGACATAGCCCAGGGGAGTGAACCACGGTAAAAACCCGTGTTAATGTGTTGAATATGTTCTTATGTGTTGCAATGTTTATTTTTTTGAATGAATGAATGCATACATGAATCCATTAAGAATAATTTACAACTTGCACTAGATTAGACATGTTAGTTTATGAAGAATGAATGTTAAGGGTCAAAGGAATGGTAGATATGATTGATGGTATGGTAGAATGAATGTTGAAGTAGAATAATAATAGGCCTAACATATCCATGAGCACCATCCCTTCCATGACTGTAGACATTTGGGTCCTGCAGTCACCCATAAGCCATCTCGGGTGATACTGCGCTATGCACTCTGTGCACAGTGTTTCCTTCTGGTTTACCAGAGGGGCCGATGGTTTCTAGGGATTTTTTGAAGAAATAAGGTAGAACCCATGTCAACCCATACATCAAACACCCATGATACCTCATTGGAAATGTATCGAGACAAACAATACATTGGAATATAATTCTAGGAAAAAATAGTGACAAAAAATCCCAGAAAATGTGAAAAATAGGTCACAAATTTGGGGGAAAATTGACTGTGTAAACTTTAGATGACCATATTTGGAGCTACAGGAAATGAAATCAGGCCCAGGATATCTTTTTGGAAAGCTAAAAAATAATAAAACATGATGGAATATAAATTATTGACAAATTGAGGGAAAAATTCTTAGAAAATGCAAAAAAAAAAGAGGCCCGAATTTAATAAAAAAATGGGTTGTGCATCTTCAAGCATTTTTATCTGGAGCTACATGTGTCAAAATGGGACTTGAAAGAGAACTCTAGAAGGATGAGACAAAGGATAAGAATATGAGATGATATTAATCACTAGGTTGACACCAGAAATGTCTAGAATAACTTGAAGAGCATAAAAGGGCATCAATAGGTAGAGTTAATACTATTTTTAAATGAATATCATTTATGAACTCCTTTAGGGAGAGAATAACCACTTAGGAGTCTCTTCATTTTTTTTTTATAATGCTCACATGTTAATTTATAAAAATGAAAAAAGAAATTTGAAGTTGTATAATGGCAAAGCAAAGGGAAACTAAGTGAACAATCACAATAACTGAGTCTCTCTTATCGTATAAAAGAGAACTTGTTGAATGTATTGAAGGACTTTTTCCCATTGTATAGATTGATAATACTCTCATTTATAAATATATGAAGAGAAGAAAACATTTTGATGTCAAAATTGTTTTCAAACGCTTGTGGGACTACTCTACACATGTATTTGTTGTTTAAGTTTTTCTGAGTGTTGATCATATGAAATATTTTTTGCTTAGTATTTATAATGCTTATGTTGTTGTGATTTCTAATGAGTACAAGGATGAAGTTATAGGTTTCCTCTACAACTATTTGAGATGATATCTAAAAAAATATTATTAAACATATTCTTGGCTACCATGAACTATTTCTACTGTGAAAATATCATTTTAAGTTGTACTAAGCATATATTAGTTTTTTTTGTTTTTTTGGAGTAGGTTTAGAATTAATTAGAACTCTTTGGGGGATAGTTCGTTGTCTTCCCCGTTTTTCTTCTTTTAATTCTTAGTGGCAACTAGGCCCACATATTGGTTGAAAACACTACACCAAATGAGAGTAGGTCTAGTTGGGACCTTCCATCAGGGTATTCTCCCTTACCTGCTTGACATGCCATTTGGACCCGTCAACAAAAATGACGCTAAAAGGAGGGTCATATGACAAGCTGAGCCTATAGAGTTGTTTGTATTAATTTTTATTTATTTATTAATGGATCAATCCCATATCCCTTTATGGAGATGTTTTTATAGTATTGTACCTCTTAAAACTCCTATAAATATTTTACATTTCTTGTCACAATTTAAATTTGATGGCGAGGGTGAAACCTATGCATCTGAACATGCTTTACAATTCTGGAAACTTTGTTGTTCTCAAACTATTACTAATGAAAGTGTCATTTGCAGGCTATTCACTCTCACTCTTCCAGGTCGATTCAAGAGGTGGTGTGAGACTTTGTCGATTGCCTCTATTCACACATGTGAGTAGTTAATGTGTCAATTTTGGCATTCTTTTGAGAATTATGATTATAATGATTTTTGTGTAGAAATATCATATATTAGGAAGAACAACGATGAATCTATTGAATATTTTCTTATTATATTTATGCATATTTTCTATAGATTTCATTTGGATGATAGGCCCTCTATCAATGATTTGTTTCTCTTTTTAATTTATCTTACTAATGAAACATATCAACTAGTGGATGAAGAATCTAAATCATGTCTTAGTGTTCCTTTACATGTTTATTTGGATTTACATGGGAGTGTTGAAAATGCTAATGGTTTAGTTGGAATTCATATGTTTGGATCTTTCTTTACTACATGGTATATTGCTCAAATAGCACATTCTTTTTCGAGAGAATCATATGTATCCTCTCACCATTCTATCGCCCCTTTCCTTCCTTGTGAAGAAAAAGAGACCTCTTGTGTAGAAAATTCAAGTTCATATTTTTCTGTAGATGACCAAGAGGAGGGTTTTTCTACTGATAATGGGACACTTCGGGTTTGTCTTATCTAATATTTTCCATCACAAGAAAGGGAGGAGTAAGCTATGGAGCAAGAAATAGTATTGACCATTTTGTTAATGAAGAAAATATGGACACTGAGGACATGAAATTTTTCTCACCCATGGATAAAGTAGAAATAATTTATGTTTATTTGAATTGTCACGATGTTATAAATTCTCCTAGTTTAACCAAGTTAGATCAAGAAGGATTTCCTATTGTTTTCGAATCATTTATTGAATCTTCTTGTTCTCAAAATTCTTGTGATTTGCTTCTCTCTTCTAACCATGAGTATGTTTTGAAAGAAATTCCATATTCTTATATTCTGTAGGAGCATGACGACAATGATGATATTTTCACTCAAGGAGAAGAAATAAGCATACAAGACATCATACTTTATCACCAATCTACGTTTTGATTAAAAGAGGAAAACCATGTTGAGGAAGAATGTGTTGATTGTGAAACCATTCCTAGTGTGGAGCCTACCGATTCACAATCAATCACCCATGTTCTTAAGGAGGAGGAACTACCATTCAAAGAGTCACTTTGTGAAAATGTTTCTTGTTCAAGAGATGCTTTCCATTCTCTTAATTCTTCTACATACTATTTTTTGTATCCTGATCTCTTTAATGGTTTGATCTTGCAGGAATACACCCATTGTCCTATTCAAATAAACTCAATGGGGTCAGCCCATTTTTAAGTACTCAATGGTGGTAATGTGCATATGGAACATAGAGAGGATAAGGATTATTCCCATGAACTTAGTACAACTATTCCTTATCAACCTTTTTCATGGGATGAAGGAAATGTTGTAACAGATGCATATCAAATGATGTCTTCTTCTTTTTCATATTAATTTTTTATAAATAGAGAGTCTTCTTGTTAAGGTATCCCTTTCGTTGAGTTTGTTGATGTTAGTGGCTTTTACCATTGTCTTGAAGATATCTCTTATACCATGGTGGGAACTAGTCCATGTATATCATTTTATCCCACTAATTTATCTCAAGTTGATGTTTGCTTGAAGTATGAGTCCAGGGAGGCTTGCCAAGACAATGAGGCACTTCAGTCTACACCAATGGTTATGTCAGGACCTCATTCTTTTGGTTTGTCTTCAAGGATAAGCAAGTTTACTGGCATAAATATTCTCTCACCGAGTACACTTTACACAAATTCTATGCATGGTTCTCATTTGGTATGCTACTTTCCCATGAATTCCCTCCATCAATCGTATGGTAGTAATGGAAGATTTTATGCTAGAATTGAAGCATGGTTGGAGGAATCTTATTCAACTAATGTTCCCATGGATTATTCATTTCACATATTAATATGGTGGATAGAGTTTTTCATAATTTGATTTTTCCTACTTTTAGTTTATTTTTATTCCAAGTTCTGTTACTAATATCTTATGATGAAAATGTGTTTGCATGATTGGAATTACATAGTTGGATACATTGGCATTATGATTTCACCTGGCTCATTATTTTTCAGCCACTATAGCATAATATAATAGTAAGGTAGAATAGGCTAGTGTCTTTTCCTTGCATATTTTAGTTTTTCTTTTTAGTTTTTAATTAGTTTTATGTTTACCTTTTCTTTGTTATTATTTTTTTTTTGTAAAGTTCACAGAAAAATTCTATTATGTTGTTAAAATATCATACAGTCCAAAATTTATTACTGTTCGTCTGCCACTTAGGAAACCAGACCAACAACAGAGGCAGATACCATCTAGTCAAATATACTATTTATGAGAGTCTAGATAAAATTGAAAACTAGAGTTCTGTTGAAAGTATCATGACTATAGCTATTGAAAACTATCAAATCGAAAAATGTTCACTAGAGGAAAACTTCATGGGTCTGAGGGATCCTCGCCTGAGGTCCGAGGGTGAGATGGTTGAGATTCATGGTTCCCCAGAGGTTGATGATGGGGGAGGAGGGAGAGGATCTCTCGAACCATCAAGTGGAGGCCATCGAGTTGAAGCTGGACCGTGTTTTACGCATCTTTTCTAGTTTGAAGCATTTGGAATAAAAGCATCTTGAGGTGCTAGTATAGTTCAAGTGTCTTCCAATAGTGAGTGTCCCTACCCTCATGTTTCTGACATCTAGAACCCATTGCACAGTGGTCTCTACTATTTCTGTATCCATAGTCATCTCTTGTTCCACACTGACTATGTCTTCCTCTTCCTCCAGAACTCTTTGGAATTGCTAAGGGGTGTTTGAGGTGTAGTTTCTAGCGGCATTAAAGGCCTCCTGTTGGACACGAGATTTTGGGACCCCATCCTCCTAGCACCTTGAGGAAGAATCTCATGGGAGACCCGAGACGCGTCTGTAACTGGGAGGATATATGTGTCTGGGGGCCATGGTGTCTCTTATGAGGGCTCAAATTGAGGGGTGGTACTAAATAGAGATCAAAGTATTTCCCATGGATCCCTCACTATCGATGAAGGGAGACCGAAAGGTCTAAGATAGGCTCTCAAGCTGCAAATTCAACATCAAAATTGCACTAAGTGTTGCATTCCTACAGTGAGGAAGGGGGCCCATCATCTGAGAGGTTAACATAGGGGCGAGAGAGATTCTGGGTGTCTTGAGGAAACCCCATTACTCACATTTATTTTTTATTTCCCTTAGCCTTGCTGGCCCTTCCTCGAGCTTCCTCTTGAATCCTTATCCACACGAGAGAACCATCGATCATTGATTTCCTCATCCTTCAGATTGGGCACCTTCTTTATCTGTCTTAANGTGTCAGTGATAACATCCCACCTTCCCTTACTATCTAGAATTTCAGTGTCATTGACACGTTGCCCTTGGTTTTGGTGCTGGTCCTTTTGAGTGAGTTGGTGGAGTATATTAAGGTCTTCCTGCTGGATTACTCCCCTTGGCCTCTTGAGAGAGTTCACTTGCATTAAATTCTTCCCGAGGCTTCTTAAGCCATTGTCTTGTCGATAGTGGTCCTTATGGGTAGCTGGCAGCTAGATGTTGTTCGATCGCCCAAGAGCTCTATGGGTGTTGATTTTTTTGCACACTGGAGAGGAGGAATGAAATGTAGGGTCATTTACTAGATCCCCTATGGTCTCAGGGATCACTCCTTTGTCTTTATTTATCCTTTTCTCTTCTATCGAGAGGGGGTGTGAT
>JASDQU010299083.1:0-13979 GCA_032191745.1 Picea mariana
ATACACTGTGGATCTATGTGAGAAGACTTGAATAATGACATAGCCACAAGACATACAAAGTGGATCTATGTGCCGATACAAATCATACATACTCCATCGTAGCCTGGATCAAAAGAGGAGACCCAGGGTCTTCAATCTCATCACCTAAAAGTACGAATCCATCCATGTGATTACATGTGTTGAAGTTGAACATGGTAGAAACCACTTGATTACCGGTCATTGATGGGAACCGTTAACAAGTGCGAGGGAAATCACCATTGATGTCGATGAATCCCAAGGTACCAAAGTACAATCCAAATGAATGCAAATGAATAAGCTGAAGTCAAGCACTCGACGGAATCTTACGATCAGGGATCGATAATGTGAACCCCTTTCGAAAGCGAAGAGACCTGCCATTAATGCATGCAGGTTCCAAGGTAGTAAATGATTCCTAAGTCTTATTTCTAGATAATGAGTTGGAGTCGATGGAACAAGACTCATCACAGGAGGGCCTTGATGCATCCCCCATCAATGACACGAAATAAGTAACAGATTTTGAGGATGAGACATAGTATGAACAAGGATTAAAACGGACACAGGGAAGGCCGACTCAGTGAGAATTGATAACTGCAGATGGCTGACTCAATAGAGGGCTCATTTGAACTTCTCTTGAACATATGAATGACACAACCAAGGACTTGGCAGCACTGATGCAAAGACAACCCAAGATATGAACTTGTAGCAAGTCGAATGAGAGACAAGCGGATTTCCCAACCCGGATTCAAATGATGAATAGGGGGTGTCATGTTCAAGAGAAATACTTACTGCCATTAATATGAATACGAAAACACATCCCTTTCCCAAAATTTCCCCTACGATTTCTGACGAGTACCTCTTTATTTTTACACAAGCTTGAGGAGGATAACATATGCTTGTCAATGTAATCTCATCCTTTGGACAAGTCCCTCAGAGTATATTTAACGAACCCTAGGAAGGAGTGGCTCCGTCCCATATGGGCCTTTCGATGTTTATTTTACGAGTCCAAGGAAAGAAAAACTCGAGCGTTTTTCATTATTATAGAGTCTGGAAAAACACCTAAAAGAGAACTCTCTTACTTCATTTTTTGTAAAGTAGTCTGACGAGACCGAAAAAGAGATAAAATATCACTCAACAGACGTTATCTTCAAATATTTGACGAGCGTGAAAAGAACAAGATCGCTCGACAATCTTTTCATTTTTATAGAGCATGAAAAGAGCTTAAAGGATACTCCCTTAGGTTTGTCATTTTCATGTTACCATGACGAGTACAAACAAATGAGAAAAAGTATACTCGGTTACATTCTCATATTTTTTTGAGCGCAAGAACGAACGAAGACTAAGCTCGAGGTTTTTCCTAAAAAACCCTAAAAAAGTAGTCGTATATGCGACAAAAAGAAAAAACACCCATACCCCTTCATTTAGACTTCGAAATTTCTATACCTACAAAAAACTACACTCACCAGGCGATTAAGGAATTAGGTTTTATAAGAAAAATAAAAATAATATATAAAAAAATCAATAAAAAATAGTAAAAAGTGAATAAATATGGGTAAAAAGGGCTTTTTACCATTTCATTGTGATTTTTCCTAAAAAACTTCTCCAACCACCTCATTTTCCCTCAAATTTATTTGCTCGATTGCGGGAGGCACAAGAGATCATTCGGTGAACCGTTTCAGCCAAGGAGGTAAGCTCTTGATCCTTCAACTTTTCATGGTTCATTTTTTTGTTTTTATTGACAATTTCTTGGATTTTAAATCCGTTTTAGGGCCACACAATGAGCTCGAGCATTCTCACAGGTGGGCCTTGCGGGACCTGCGAGAATATAAGATTCTTGTAGGTCACCGTTAGGGCACCTACAAGAATATCACACTGTACCAAAGGCTCACCTACGAGGGTCGGGACATGGATTTTGAATTTAAGTTTTGCTCAATAAAAAATATGCGAAGGTTTGGAACAAGTTTCTAACTCTTCTCTCATGGATCTTTTACAGGTGTTTGACCATCACAATGCTGGAGTGGCATGAAAGAGAACATGAGGAAGATGATGTTATCACTGGGAATGACTTGGGTACTATCGCCACCCTCCGAGACTATGGTCTCTTTAAATTCTTCAGGATTTCAGGCATGAGATCCCAACTCAGATTGTTGGAATACCTGGTCCACATGTGGGATGTGGACCAACAGTTATTTCACATGGGATTCCATACGCTAACCCTAGATATTGAGGATATCTATTTTCTAACGGGGTTATCACAGTGTGGATACCATGCTAGCTTGAACGGTGGTCGAGGTGGTGGACTCCCTATGAGTGAGTATTGTCACCAATACTACGTTCCTGAGGCAGAAAGAAGCAAGGGTAAGGTTTCTATTTGGGGGGTCCAATACTTGACCATACAAACCATCTTTTTCACTATTGCATGCATGGATGGGAGTGCGGCTCCACACATGGCTCTCCAGAGCTACTTCCAATACGCCATAGAGTGCACAGAGCCTCGAGACTTCAACTGGTCGGATGCAGTTCTCCGCAGTATAAAGAGGCAATTGACAAAATGTAGGAGGGGTAACTTGAAGCAGTTTGGTTACAGATCACTTTTTTTTTCCTTCTTCCTCGAGAGGGTCCCACTGCTGCGATTACAAGTTGATTGGGGTTTACTAGCCCCAAAGGATCTGAGGATGCTGAAGTGGTGCAACCTCATGGCTCGACACGTATTTGGGCCTATAATCAAATACAATGATTCATTTTTTGACTGGCTAAGGCCCTAGATGCTGATGATTGACGACTACGCATACGCTGGTTTGCATTTCTGAGGGGATCCATATTTGGCCCTGCCTAAGGATGCTCAGTGGGGTGATCTAGGTAAGAAGTACACATTTTGTTCGTTTTAACTATTTTTGTAATTTGTGTCATATGAATTTTTTTTTTGTTTATCCAAGAACTAATCAAAAATTCTTTTCGATGACACAGATGTGGGGCCTATCGACCTTCGGGAATGTATCCTATTCAATGGTGAGGAGAAGTGGCTCCAGTGGCAAGATGGGATGCTAAAGACTATGGGGCCATGGAGCAGAAATTGGAGGGCTTGACCGCAGACATCCTAGACATGGCTATTGGGGAGATCCCTAGACGTTACTAGAGAAACATACTGTAGGCGTGTCCAAGTCTATCAGTCGACTGCTTCATAGGGTGGCCCTAGAAATTGTGTGTTATCGTGAGCATCATCCGTGACGCTATTTTGTAGAAGCCATGGGTTTCGTATTTTTGAGATTCTGGTCCTTGGACAAAATCTTTTTGTAAAAATGTTTGGTCATTATATACATATATACAATGTCTATCGGCTTATCTTGTGTTGTCTTAAACATGTAATGTGTGATTGGTTTATAAAAGTCCCAAATGTTTGTCCAACACATAATTAGCTAATGCATCCGTCAATGTATTTAGACATCTAGGAATGTGTCGATACTCAATATAATCAAAATAACATTCCAAGAGGTGAATTCATAAATATACCTGTAATAAAGTAGGACTTCGAATAGCATAGACATTACTTAGTTGTAGCAATATTAGCTGTGAATCAAGTCGTATAACCAGGTGGAAGATACCAAGAGAAATAGCATCAATAAACAATTCGATGATGACGCTATATTCTACAGTATTGTTGGTCGCACGACCAAGGCATACACCTCACAGACTGATAAGTTTGTTTGTAGGTGCGTAAATTGCCCATGCAGCAGAAGCAAGATCCTGAGTACTACGACTAGCACCATCGGCAAAGCCAATGTGGGGTAGTGAAGATTCTAACATCGAGAAACCAAGCATGATGTAAGATAAGTGTTCGGGGGAAAAGACCAAATAACAGAAAAAGCATATTAAAGTAACACACAAAAAGTATGATCCAATAAAATACAAGAACTCATGCACATGTGATCTTAGGCATAGTACTTCTTTAAGTACAACCCATTTCTAGGCTCACTAAAGGGGATACCATCGTAGTCTACTAACTCATGAGCTCATTTCTTCAAAACTTGTCTGACGATATAAGGACCTCGCCACATCGCTTCAAACTTTCTGGCTCCTAGCATGTCTCGATCTTGTTCATAAAGAAGAACCAAATCACCTTTGGAGAAAACTCATGGCCTGACATGTTTTTCATATTAGGCTTTGATGCATTTCTTCTAGGATTCTATAACTAGGGTGGCATCGTGACAACTTTCGTTTAATTGCATAAGATACAATAGACGTTCTTCTTTGGTAGAAGTGTTCAGGAGAAGTTCGACGGCTAGTTTTAAGGAGGGTATCTCACATTCAATCGGCAAGATGGCTTCTAGACCATAGACTAACTGGAATGGTGTAAACCTAATAGCAGACTTAACGGATGTTCGGTAAGCCCACAATGATGAAAACAACTTTGTGTGCCAACTCATTTTTTGAATCCCTATCATTCTTCGAAGCATGGTAATGAGGACCTTGTTTATTGCTTCAACTTGGTCGTTGGCTTGTGGGTAATAGGGTGTTGAGTTTTCATGGAAAAGACCCAACGTTTTCGTGAGTTCAGACATCATGAAGTTTCTAAAGTGGCTACCGTGATCAGTAACGATATCCTGAGGAAGACCAAAATGAGCATTGATGTGATTGAATATGAATAATGTTGCAGTATTTCCGGTATTGTCGAATGTTGGCATCGCCTTGGCCCATTTTGTAAAATAATCTATGGTGACTATAATGTATCCATGCCTCCCGACCGAGTGAGGGTGACATATCATGAAATCGATACCCCATTTCTCAAAAGGCCCAACGGAGACCACAGGGTGTAGAGGAGAGGGATGTGAGTGGATTTTATTGTTGTAGGTTTGGCAAGCGTGGCATGTTTGGACGATAATTATACAATCGTTGAATAAAGAGGGCCAAAAATACCCTTCCCATAAGATTTTCTAGGTAGTAGCATACCCAGACAAGTGACCACCATAGGCTCCAGAGTGGCAGTCATTCAGGGCTTTCTCGGCTTCGTCAAATGTGAGGTAGCGTTGAAAAATGGAGTCAATCCCACAATGATAAAGAGTATCACCAAGGATAATATAGTGACAGGATTGGTAGCATATTCAACGACAGTCAGTGCTAGACAAATTAGGCCAGAAAGTATGGGTCTGGAGATATATGATGATATCTCCATACCAAAGGTCATCAGAACTGATCAAGAAAAGGGATTCATCGGGTAATGAATCTTCTACTACATTTTTCGTCTCAGAGCGGGGAAGGTTGTATATCAATTCGGCAAACAACAAGGATTTCTTGGACTTAGCGCATTCGAATTCCAAGTCAAACTCCTAGAGTATTACGATCCATTTGGAGTATTTCCCCCCTAGCAATTGACGTGTAAGAATTTGTTGCATAGGGTTGCAGTTAGAAATCACTGTAGTTTTGCATAAAAGGATATAGTGTCGAAAACATTGAACCACTTGGACGGTTTCCAAGGCCATTTTTTCAACATGTAAATACTTGGTTTCAGTAGTCATGAGACTCCAACTCAAGTAATAGATGACATGTTTGTCATGAGAATCATCCTCCTGGATGAGAACCATAGCAATGGTAGAGTTCAAGGCTGCGAGGTAAAGGAAATAATCCTGACTGTAATCAGGTGGGAAGAGTAGGGGGGTATGTGTCAAAGACAGTTTCAAAGCTTCAAAATCTTTGCTGGCAGTGGTATCCCATATGAACTCAGAACCTTTCTTGAGAAGTCGTGTAAATCCAAGAGTTAGCTCAACATAGTTCACGATGAAACAACGAAGAAAGTTTGCCTTCCCTTGCAAACTTTGTAACTGGCGAAGTGAGTAAGGAGGAGGGAGATTGAGAATCACCTTGACCTTCAATGGATATAACCTGATCCCTTGACGTGAAACAATAAAGCCCAGAAGTTGGCCAGATTCTACACAGAAAACACATTTGTGGGGATTCAAGCGTATATGGTAAAACTAACATCGAAGGAAAATGGCACGAAGGTGGATTGGATGATCTACACGGTGCATGGAATGGGTGGGTAAGTCATCGAGATATGGCTGCACAATGTTCTTTATGTCATGAAAGGTGTAAGACATAGCACGCTGAAAAGTTGCATCGACATTCTTTAAACCAAATGGGAGTTTTTGATAGGAAAAAGTGCCCCAAGGACAAATAAAAATGATCTTGTGTTGGTCCATTCGGATGATATTGATTTGATTATATCCGGAGAAAACATCAATCAGAGAGAAGATTGCACTTTCAGCACAATCATCGACGATCTGGTCAATGAAGGGGGTAGGAAAGTTGTCTTTAGGGCAAGCTTTGTTAATGTCCCTATAATCAATGCACACGCAGATTCTGCCTTGTTTCTTGTTGATCAAAACAAGGTTGGAAACCTAGTTAGTTAGAGCCACCGGGTAAATGAAGATAGCCTTCAGAGGTTTCTGAACTTCAAGCTTGATAGCAACCTCTTTTCATGGGTGGACTGGATGAAGTCATTGCCAGACGGATTTTGCACCCGGGTATGTCTTAATTTCATGTACCACAATGTCAGGGTCAATACCCAACATTTCTTCATAGCTCCATGTGAAGACATCACGAAATTCTTGGAATAGAGACTTGTAGGTGACCACTTCATCATGGGAACACGAATCTTCGATATGCACATTTTCGATAATTTCAGGTTTTATGGATATGTTGAGAGGAAGGGTGGGTGATATGTTACTTAAGTTCCCTTCGTAGAATAGATCGTGTGTAGACTCGGGAATGGTAGAAATGACAACAATGCTCGATGGGGTCGAGATCCATTGGTAACCCTCGATGGTGTGTTGGTCTAGGAAGAGGATGGAATGATGATTTCCATTGTCCCAAGGGGTGTCTTCCATGGACATAACAAACATAATCATCTCGTCTGTGGGAAAAATGATGAAAAATGGATCTGGAGATATGGATCTGGAGATAAATCACCAAGAGAGGGGGTTGAAAGGGTTGCCAATTGAATGGCTTGACAAGCAGATTCAACCGGACTTAGTGGCATTTCATCACCATATCAAATATGATCACTAGGGTTAGGTACCATCCATGGGTCATAAGATGTAGGGGTGCCGTGAACAAATGGATGTGGAACATCGTGGGGTGGGATGGGGAAAGTGCCCATCAACGAGAAATATTTGAGAAGACCCACACCGATGTTCTTGTATCCAAGGTTTTTTTTTATAATGAACGGTACATTGCCGGTACATGCATCTGAGTGAAAGAAGGCCAATTGGTCTATGGTAACTACTTTTCCTTGGTGTGGGAATTTCACGACATGGAAAAGAGTGGATACAATTGTGTGCATGGAATCGATCTAACTACGGTCAAGTAGAAGGTTGTAATCGAGAGGAGAATCAAAGACCTCCACTTCAACGTTGACCATTTTTCCTTCTAACATAATAGGAAACAAAGGGAGTACATTGTAAGGCTTAAAACCAGAGCCATTTAAGGCTTTGAGCATGTTGTGGGATTCAGTCAAAGGAGAAGAGTCGATGGCTTTCCACTAGGTAATAGACATGACACACGTCGAGGTACCCTCATCGATAACTATTCTACAAATGTTTTTGTCGGAGACAATAACTTGTATTTGGAATGCGAGTTGAGGGGTTAACCTTGGAATGTGATCTTCCAAGTCAAAAATTATTAAATTTGTATCCATAGGGTCAATTCCACCAATAGATTTTAATAGTGCCTTTCGTTGTATATGGAAACTCTGAAGGACTTCGAGGGTTGACATCACGGATGGTGCTTGGGTCAGATCTTCAACAATATTGTAGTTCTGGGTAGCACGTGCATGAGGATTGAAAGTTGATTTTTGAACGATGCCCTTTGGAGGAGGGTGAAGGACTGTATCTAGACTCGGTCATTTGAGATGATGAGGATTGTTGGTACGTGGTTTCGTGGGAGATGGTTGGACCAATGAAGGAGGTATTACATCAACCTTGTCTTTGGAGGAAGAATAATCTTTGGCTTGAGTGGTAAGTGTGAAGTCATTCTTCTTTGAATCGCCTGTACACATTAAGACATAGGATGTATTAGAGGGGGAAGGTTGGTCATGAATGACCAATTGGGCCTGTTGTTGAGAGGGGAAGGGTTGTGACAACATGACCGGAGTGGGAGGTTTTTGGGTTCCTTGAAGGAACTTAGTGACTTTGACTCGTCTTGGACAATCCTCAGTGTAGTGATCATCAGAATAGATAAGACAAGAGTATCGAGGTTTGTGCTTATCCCTATCATCAACAGGTGGTGTTTAGTTTTCTGAGTTCACAGATTATTTTTATCCTCCTTGATCTTACCCTTTCTTCTTTTGGATTTATTTTTTCCGGTGGGGGTATATTGAATGGAATTTACCTTAGAAGTCTTGTGGGTGGGAGGGGTAGGAGACGGAGTATTTTTAACATTAGAAGAAATGGATTTGGGGTTGTTGCCAGAGGTCTGGGTGGAATGCGGTTGGGCATGGAAAGTGCCAATCACACCGTCAGCTACATGAGAAGCAATGGGAGTGGTTGAAGTAGCATAAGTAGAAGGACGAGGTGTGCCAGGGAGTAAGTCATAAAGAGTACCCGTTTGTGAGTAAACGAGGTCTAGGTATTGGGCACGACTGATTGTCTATTCTTCTGTGACAACTCCACCCATGGAAATGTCACGAGCAATGTCATTCATGAATGATTTTGTGAACCATTTTGCCAGTAACTGATCGGGAAGTTTGAGTTTGATGAGACGTCATTTCCGTCACCACTCATGAATGTGATCAGAGATATGAGTGGCTTTGGTTTGTTTGAAAGAAATCAAAATTTCAGTTCCCGTTTCATAGCGGATCGGTAACTGGTAGTGGGTGAGGAAATCCATAGCGAGGGTGATGAAGTTGGTGAAGAAGCCTCATGGTAATTCTATATACCACTTCGTAGTGGAACCTGTGAGGGTTCACTGAAAAAGGCGTAAATGAATAGAGTCATCCATCAAGAAGTTGGATGAGCACTAGAGGTGAAAAGTCATTACATGATTGTTCAGGTCCTCTCCTGATTTACCATCAAATTTAGGGATGTCAGATGGTAGTTTGGTCAGTATGGCGGGCTATTGAGGAGAGTGACAGATTGGTTCATTTAAAATTCTCGACAGATCAGGGAGGCCCAGGGTGGCTAAGAAGCGTAATTGTCTATTCACATGTGGCTACTAGTGACTTTGGGGAGGTAGTCCCATTGGTAGACCAGTAGGACCATAAGCAGTTTGCATATAATGTGAATATCTGGGCAGATTCAGTTGTTGGTGTGGAGGCAAGTAATTCATAGGGTTGTACCCTTGAACAGGGGCATGGGGTTGAGATTTCATGCCCCAAATAGAATTAGACATGCCTGGATATGGTTGGCCTGTATTAGGGGGTATGAAGGAGTTAACTTGAGGTTGTTTCCCCCCAGTCGATTGAGGATTATGTTTTATAATATGATTCCAATACTGGGCCAAGGATGGAGGTATGTTTTGTCCATAGGGTGGGGTCAGTGGGGGTTTCCCTCCAATCGGGGATTGCGTCCCAATTGGGATTTGTCATGCAAAAGAGGGTTGAGTTTGGACTCCTTGGTGAATTTTTCCACCAACAAGAATCTACTAATTAGGTGTGAAAGATGGGATGGTGCCACTAGGATCAATGCCTCCGATAGAGGATGGAAGAGGTCCTCTAAAAGGGGGCTGAGGAAGTGTTGGAATGAAACCGGGAAGATGGTGCCCAGAAGGAGTGGAACCACCAGGGGTCCTGGATGTAATTTGTGTCAGAGAGGGAATAGAAGCATTGAACACATGATACTCGGGTGGAAGTGGTGGGGTGAATCTGGGTGAAAGCAGTGTGCCAATGGGGGCTTGGCTAGCCGCAGTAATCCCGGTGTGAGGACTCGTGTTATCTGGGACCATTGTGTAATGGACCCTTTGTAGAGGGAGGTTCAATATGTGGTCATTTGGTGGAGTGTTTGTACTAGGGAAATAATAGGCAGTAGTAAAGGGTATTGCATCTAGATCAGATGTTTTGGGCAGCTCAGGTGTGATAGTGATATCAACGCCTGCTCCTAATCCAGATATATCTCGTCTAAAAATGCTAGTAGTACAAAAGGATCTTGACCCTCAGGTCCTATGAAAGGTCCTTTTGGTGATCCAGAAGACTGAGCAACTAAATCTCCAGAAGAATTCACTCACACAATACGTCTCCCAGAGTTAGGAGGAAGTCGAAATTCCTCTCGAGAATTGGTAATTCGAAACCATTCTAGAGAGTCAGTTCTTTCCACTTGTGGAGTGGAAATGTCTTGGACTTCACTCTGTTGAGGAGATCCCTCCGGTTAGTTGGTAGGCAAGGGTTGAGAACCTTCCAAATATTCTGGGGGTAATCCTTGCATTCTACATGAATGATGTGGAGGGTCAATTGTGATCAAGTTAGAATCTTACGAAAGAAATTCTATGGCCAACTTGAGTAAACAAACAACACACGGTAGTAAAATCTAGGAAGCAACACCAAGAAAACAAGACCTTCCAATTCCGAAGTCACTAGTTGGTGATGAAATCCAACATCGTGACGATGAGACAAGAAGGGGGTGGGGAAGGGTGGAAAAGTTATGTTGATGACTTTCTTAATGAACTTACACCCTAGTGCAAGCTCCCACACATAATCATGGGTATACCCTCCAAGGATCCTGAGTGAGTCTGGCCAATGTCGATTCCAGGTACCGTGAAGACTTGCCCCTTCATAGTCACCTTGTGTAAGACCCTAAGAAGATAGGCTACTAAGGTTACCACCAACAACAATGATTCTTAGGGGAATAGATGATAGTCCAATCCACATGCAAGGGCAGGGCATCTAGCCAGAAATTAGCTTGAGAGGCTTCTACTCATCATTGTGGGTGTACCTTCAAGTGACCCCTGTAATACGTGCAATCTCTACAATGATATCAACAAAATAGGGTGAGTAACTTTTTCAATCTCCATGCGACCTCAGGTTTGACCCTTGTGTCAGAAGGGCTTCCTAAGACAAAATGATGCAAATGGAATTTGACACTCCTTATCACAAGATGCTATTGTGTGTTTTGTGATTTGGAGAGTGTGTCTCACTGCCTATTCCAAATCTCTAGCCTAGCTAGTGTTGGTGTAAAAGAGCCCTAGAAAAAGTTACTAGTTAAATTTTAAAATTGCACAATATTATTAAAGGTTGTTGTTACTCGAAAGGAGATGGAAATGAAACCAATGTTGTGTGAGATTATGACCCAACAATGCATAAATAGGAATGAATGATACAAATTCTTTGTTCGATGAATCCTATTTACAAGAGGGAAAGAGGAGTTTTCTGGAACAATGTGAACCATGATGTATGATCTTCTCTGAAATTCAATATCAAACAATCGTGAACAATGCCAATTCTCTATTCATTGTCTTTCAATACTTGAATGCTAATATTTTCGAATAAAAAGTTGCTTAAAAAAGAAAATGTCTTTAATTTTTCATTAGAAACCAAACAACAGGAATGGAACTAAGAAAAAATAAGCAACAAACGAAAAAGAAACACACAACAAACACCCAAACCAATCTTTCAATGAAGACAAAAATAACACACTGACAAGACTAGTCCCTTCAAATGCACATGGGTAACATTTTTCCCAGTAATAAGCAATTGAAAAGGACAATTGATCTCAACTTTTTAACCATTCAAAGGCTCCCAACCAAACAAGCGCTCGGATTTCAAAATCAAATATTATACCCTTGTTGCGAAAAGGTCAAGAGGTAAAAATTGAGAAAACATGATCAAGAAGAGATTAATCATTCACGAGATGTGAAGTCAAGAAACATTCAATCACTAGCCAGAGAAGTTCTTCCTAGACACACAAACAAATCTGGGCATCTGAGGACACAAAAGTCTTAATCCAAAAGTATTGCAAGTGGGTTCGTAGGCTGGAAGTGTAGTACAGTGCAAGAATCAAGGATTCTCGCAAGCTAGGCATAGGTAGAATGTGAGAATTTCACACTGAAATGAACAACAGGGTGTAAAATTTAGTAGTTCTCGCAGGCTACAGAAGGGTGCAGTGCGAGAATGTCTGTAATCAAGCAAAATTTGGAAAAGGGACAAAACTTCTGAGGGAACTTCTGGATCCAGGGAGTATGTAAGGGTTTCCTTAAGACTCAGAGATTGATTGGGAATGAAAAATGGTAGGTTAAGAGAAGATGGCCAAGCAAAAACCACTAAAATGGGTTGTATCCCTAGTGGAGTCACCAAATTTGATATTGAATAAATCCGTAGGTGCGGACACTAACAGATCTCCCTAGATACACCTATATATAGAACAAAACATGACATGACATGACTCTTTCCCTAAGTTGTAGTCATTGAATCTACTAATAAGAAGGAATGAGTAACATACCTTTTTATCACTTCCTTAGGTCTCTGTTGCTCCCACTTCGCTCCGATGCTCTTGTGAAATAAAGTCCAAGACAACACAAACCAACCAAAGTGAATATAGCCAAGTATATTCATTGTCAACCTATGCATATGATCAAGGAGTTATGCAATAAAATAAGAGTAATTTTATGGGAAAGGGACATGCCACTATATTATATTAATTGAAAGTAGAAGATACAACTAGATCACCCTGATGTCACAAGCTTCCTTTCAGTGAGCCTTGGTTCCAACACACACACTTTCTCTATACTTGCATGAAGAAGATCAATACCACTTGGTGGGCCAAAAAGAGTCTCCAAGCTTCTATCCAAGCAGGGTTCTTCACACAATTCTCTCACCAATTCTCCATTCAATCTTGCTTAACCTTTTCCATGAGAATCATTTCAATATATAGGAGAAGGAGAGATGGTTACATGGATGAGGATGATCCTACTAAATCTGAGAAGTCAGTAGGATGCCAACCATAAGAATTCCTGTTGTGGGGTTTTTCTACCCTATGGACTAGCAAGCTAGGGATTTAAACTTGCATGCAGATCATGACCCTTTAAGAAATAACTTTTAACCTCCTACCCAAACCTAGAACCCTTTTTCTCAGGAAAACATGGGAAGAATCAACTAACCTTTGTATCGACGGTTGAAGTAGATCCTCCATTGAGCTTTTATCTCCTTGTTGTTGCTGCTCCTTCCACAAAGCGATCNCAAGACAAAACTATGCATGCATGCTACTGATCTACTAGAGGGTTAGAGATTAAACACAAATCAAATAACGTAGATAAGACTCATGTATTTGGGATGGAAAAAGTATCTTTTTCATTAATCTCAATATGAACCAACTTACAATGATTATAGAGACCGACCACCGTTCCTTGATCCTGATCCTGGGCTCCTCCTCTTCTTTTTCCTCCAACTGTTGTTGCTTGAATTTCTCCTTAAGCTTGAGGCAAGGCTAAAGGGTTGGGAAAAAACGGACTTGGCAATTTGGTAGAGTTTATTTGCTATGATTTTCCCCCCCTTGAATAGTACCCCTACCCCTCCTTTTATAGGCTAGAAGGAGCTAGGGTTTTAGGCGAACTCTCGGCCATGCATGGCTGGGAGTTCCAGTTAACCGACAAAAAGATCCTCGTCCCGGCGGAAACTTTCCTGATTTTTTTCTTTGTTAGGTAAACGTGGGCTGTAGTGGGTTAGCCCGCGGTCCACCGCGTGCAGTATAAGGACAGCAAGCATTCCAACGTGCCCAGTGAGAGGTTAGGGCACGGGTTACTTGATTTAAGTGGTTTTTCAAGGTTTTATTCAGCATGGCTTTGGCAATGAAGGGCAAGTAGTGGGCCTGATGCCAGGTAAGCAGGGATAGTGCAATTTAGGGTTATAACAGATGCCCCTTAATGTGTGAGGTCAGAAGAGCATCTGATGGCTGAAATACATTACCAATTCTTTACCAATCTGTACTGATATGCTGAATGAGTGAGCCCAGGAATCAGGAATCGAGAAGTGTCGTCTGCAAAAAATA
>JASDQU010299087.1:644-13978 GCA_032191745.1 Picea mariana
TCGCTTTTAATTGTTTATTAATTTATGAGATTCGGGAGAAATATTCTTGAATCATTTCTCCTTTCTGCATCTTGGTATTCTTCTATTGAGATCTTAGATTCATCTTTCGGTTGATGTTATTTCCTTCGTATAGTTTTCTTAGAGAGTCAAACATCTCCTTCATAGTTTTCTTGGATGATACATACGGGATCAGGTGGTCTTTGATTGAATCTGCAATGACTCTTTGAGCCATGATTGAGTCCTTTTGATGCTTCGCTTTCTCTACGGCATCTTCAGGTTCCTCCACTTCTTCTTTGATAAATCTTGCTAGGTCATTCTCTGCAAGGATCAGACTGATCCTATACTTCCAGGCACAGATGTTGTCTATGCCTTCTAGTTTCTCAGCAAGCTTTGTGCTTGCAGACATCTTGTACTTGAGGCTATGAAAAATGACCAAAAATGAAAATGTTTAAAATCAATTTTTGACCTTACCGGGAGGTGCGCTTGGTTGAGGCGAGTAGCCTAGTGTACTTGGATCTGAGAAAATGCAACTTTTGTCCCTTCAAATTTGATCTGTGGATTTCTGGACTGGTGCTTTTGGTACTTCTAGTACTTTTGTGAAACTAGGGTTTCACTTTGCGGAAGATCCAGCCACTGAAAAGGTGTGCTCTAAGTGCCAAAATGCTCCTTGGGGGAGGGCACAACTTTCTAGGTGATTAGGGAGCTGAAAAGTTTCACTTTTGAAAAACCCTAATTTGCAAGTACTGCAACAGTGGCGTTTTTCTCTTGCAAAATATGTTTCCTTCAGGTTGGCTTTGATACCATGTTAATGTTTATGCCATTATTATAGTTATTTTCATTTCAATAGATAAGAGCAACATAAGAACAAGATCACTGGGAAATACACATTCACAAGAGACACAACATTTATCCTGGGAAACCCTCTAGGGGAAGAAAACGTAGCAAAAACTTCCTTATCATACATTGCTAATACAATGTTCAAGAGATAACTCAAACCAATACAGATAGTCCTCCCCAAAAGATGCGCCACTCTTCTCCCTCTCTCCAACTGGTAAGTTGCAGCTTGCCTCTCAAGAATGAGCAAGTGTATTGTGTGTTAAAGTGAGGCGCTAGCCTCTCTATATATACAAGACTCGCACGTGCGAAGGGTCTTCACTGGCAGGGCCGACCTCTCACTCTGGGTGGGTAAACCCACCTTTAATTTATTTTTGGGTCTCAATAATAACTGTTGTGGCCGACTTCTTATTCTGCCTATTACAATTGTCCATTGGCCAATCAACAAAAGGGGATTTGGTCCTAATACAATTACCGACATGATTAATCCACAATGGAAATTAATCCTATGAATAAAATAACAATAATAATAAGAATACTCTTTGCAGTTACATTATTTCAACATGCTCTGATACCAATTGTTGGACACACCAACCACACTGAGGGGGGGGGGGGTGAATCAGTGTGAGGCTCTTTTTACAACTCTTTACAAAACTTGAGTTAGCAACCACTTCAAATATCATTATTCATTACTTCCATTCACAACTAGTTGTTTGCATGTAAACATATCTCAGCAACATACATCATCAATAAACCATCACCATGAAGAACACAAGGAACACAAGATATATATATGTAAACTTTTTGTATTATGTGTTACAGGAGACTACAATCTCATGGTTTTATCAGCATCAACTGAAAAGAGAAACAACTCCAATAGAGTACCAACTCTAAATACAAGACCCAACTTGCATATCTCAACACCAAATCAGATGTGAGGATTCCAACCCTCAAGTACAAGACCCAGCTTGTTGACAGAAAGTAATTTGTCAAACTGTATCAACGGTCTATACCAACACAAGTGCATCAACTTTGCACAACCTGTCACAACAACTTGTCACCTCAACCTGTCTCATCAATATGATCAATCAAACCTGATATAATCACATAAATCAATCAAAAAGATAACTCTCAACCATATGCACAATATCACCAAGATAACCAACAAGATACACCATACTCTCCATAATACAAATATCATAAACCCTTACATAAAACATGTGCCAAAACCTCATTGTAATGTAGTTTTGATTCAACTACCACGGTTCTGTTGTCATGGTTCTATTGTCATAATTTCTTTGCCATGATTCTCTTGTCACGGTTTTGCTACCGCGATTATGCTACCCCAGTTTTGTTGTTGTAGTTTTGTTGTCATGATTCTTCTGTCGCAAATTTGCTTACTCAGACTTGTAAAACTTCTGATGCGTCTATGAGTACCTACAATGAACCTTTCACCAAAAATAGATCTTCAACATGCTCAAGAGATTCCTTCTCATAAGAGACCCTTTCTCTCTTATTTATACTTCTCCAAGTACCTTCATCTAGGGTTTTTCTTATAGCCAACTTCCTTCCTTCTTTTGGGGCTAACCCACTTCTAACCACTTTTCCACTTACAACCACTTATTCCACAAACAGTAAACTCTCCACTTCTAGTTGTAACTAATTTATTTTTAATTGTTTTCTTATTGCAACCACTTAACCCATGACTAACCACTTTGACTGGTCAACTTCTTCTAGGAGCTTCTAAAATAATTTGAATTCTTTGACCTTCTTGACTTCTTTGACCTTCGAGGGGCTTTAGATAACTCATGAGGGTTCTCCAACTTGACATCATCAATGACACCATATGACATCAACCCTTTTAAATCAATTACATCAATGACCACATGATCCAACAATCAATACATCAATGATACAAGCACATCACTAAGACAATATTTGACATCAACCCTTTGACATCAATCCCTTGACATCAATGACAACTTAGTATAACACTCTGACCAAGGAACTATGGGAAATACCAACATGAACATTGACTAACAAGAACTATGATTGATAGGAACTTTGACAAAGGAAATCTAATCGACATGAATTATGACAAGCAAGAAAATTGACAAAGGAACTATGACTGATACCAATAGGAACTATGATCTTTGACCGACATGAAATATGACTAAGAGGAATTTTGACAAAGGGAATCTAATCGACAAGAACTATGATTGACAAGAAATTTGATGAAGGAACTATGACCGATACTAACAAGAACTTTGACCAACAAAAAATTAGACAAAGGAAATCTAAACAGTAGGAACTATAATCGACATGAAATTTGATGAAGGAACTATGACCAAGGAACTATGATATACAAATAGGAACTCTAACCAAGAAACTAGGATCTTTGACAACAAGAACTATGATTGATAAGAACTATGACTAATACCAATAGGAAATTTGACCGACATGAACTATGATCAATAGGAACCTTCACAAAGCAACTTTGAACAATAAGAAATATCACCAAAAATAAATTTGATAAAGGAACTTTGACTGAAGAACTATGACCGATACCAAATTATAGGAACTCTAACAAAGGAAGTAGGATCTTTAAGCGATAGGAACTATGACCAGTATGAAATTTGACAAAGGAAATATGATGTAACCAATAAACTTAGATTCATTCACAAGATCTAAAAACCATGCAAAAAAACGAGAATGCAAAATAAATCTCTTTTGTTCCTTCTCCATCCTAACTATTACAATGGAAGTTCAACCCCTTATAACTACTACCTGAGATTTTCGAAAATAACTAATTTTAGAAAAACAACTAATTTTGGAAAAACAATTAATTTTAGGAAATTCTCGCACGACTCTAAAACTGACCAATAAATAAGAGATAACTAGAGTGACACTATTGTCAACTTTCTTTTCTGATTAAGTTCATAAAATAAGAGATAACTCATGATTAAAAAATTAAAAATTCTCGTAAAAACACTAAAACCCCAATTTGAGGCCTTATATGAAGGAATTTGGCCCCCAAAAGTGTCAAAACTATGTCTAATTGAAGGGATCATATCGACACCAAAGTGAAGAGACACAATTCCCTGTAAAAATTGAGCCCAAACGGATAACCAAGTCAAAAGTTATGACCCTCGGAATATCCCTGCATCATTCTCCTCTGGTTGAAAAGAACGCAGCTCCTACAAGTTACTATCTTCAAACTATTGCCACTTACTGAGATCTTGGTTCATCAAGTCCCCCTATGTAATCCATGTACTCTTTGTTGGTGGTGGGCCTTCTCACTGGACCAGATATCGGTTGTATTGGCCTTGTCGAGTATGAAGGGTCTTCTTATCTAAAATATGTGCAATATTTTCCTTTTTCTTGCTCGGAATGGCCAGTTGCCAATACACCTCTACCTCATTATCATCACCCATATCGTCCCCATGGAAGATATACAAATCAAAAATGTTAAACACAGGGGAGATATCGAGATCAACTAGTAAATCGACCTTATAAGCATTTTTGCTGACTTTTTTGAGAATCTTGCAAGGACCAATTTTCTTATACTTCAATTTGTAGTAGGTTCCTCTAGGAAATGATTCTTTCCACAAATAAACCATCACCAAATCACCTTCACTAAATACCCGGTATCGTCGGTGAGCATATTTTATATTATTTTTTTTGTTCATTACTAGCATGCAGTTTTTGTCTCACATGCTGCTGCAACTATTGAATATGTTATGCAAATGCTTCCCCATCATCATTGATCGTATCCCCCAGTGGTAGTTGCACCAAATCTAGGACACCCATAGGATTTCTATCGTAAACAACTTGAAACGGAGATTTACGTGTAGATCTATTCACTGAACTATTGTAGGCAAATTATGCTTGAGGTAAAGCCAAATCCCATTGTTTGGGCTTCTCTCCAACAATGCACCGTAACAAGTTTCCCAAAATTTGATTTACTACCTCAGTTTTCCCACTTGTTTGGGGGTGATAGAAATTGTTGAACTATAATTTAGTCCCCATTTTCTTCCATAAAGTCCTCCAAAAATGACCGAAGAATTGGGTATCTCTATCAGAGGTAATAGTTTTTGGAACTCCGTGCAATCTAACAAGTTCTGAAAAAAACAATTCTACCACCCTTGATACATCACTAGTTTTCTTGCAAGCAATGAAATGAGCCATTTTAGAGAACCTATTAACAACCACAAAAATAGAATCATTACCTCATTGTCTATTTGGGATCCCCAACACAAAATCCATGCTCAGATCTTTCCATGGGCCTATGGGCACTGGAAATGGGATATATAAACATGTGTTGTGTGAGTGTCCTTTAGCCATTTGGAAAATCCTACACTATGCCACATGCCTGGTTATATCATTTTTCATCTTCATCCAGTAATACTCATCTTTGATTAAGAATAACGTCTTATCCTTTCCAAAACATCCTGCCAAACCACTACTATGAAGGTCTCTGATAATATTTTCCCTCATTGAATCAATTGGAATGCATAATTGTTTTCCTTTGAATAGGTAGCCATCTTGCATAAAATATTCACCCTAATTAAGATTCATGTTTCGAGCGACTGGATTCTTTGACGGTTCCACAATATCTTGAAAATCATTATTAGACGCATAGAGATCCTTTAATGCACCAAACCCAATTACTTGATTTTCCATGGTTGTCAAAAGAACAATGTGTCGACTCAAAGCCTCTGCAACTTGATTATGTCATCATGAATTGTGCTTCACAACAAAGGTGTGGCCTTGTAACAAAGAGACCCATTTTGTATTTCTATTGTTCAATTTATTTTGGGTGTTTACATATTTTAATGCAACATGATCGGTAAATAACACAAACTCTTTTAGCACTAAATAATTCCTCCAATGTCACAATGCTTGCACAATTGCATAAAATTCTACATCATATGTGGAGTAGTTATTTCTTACATCATTCAAATTTTCACTAAAGAATGCAATTGGTCTACCTCCCTGGCTAAGTACAACTCCAACACCTACATGTGAAGCATCACAGTCTACCTCAAACACTATATAAAAATCCAATAAGGCTAATATGGGTGCCTCAGTTACCATCTTCTTTAGAAACTTAAAAATTTCTTCAACTTCATTGGTCCACATGAATGTCTTTCCTTGGATGCAATTTGTTATGGGTGCTACAGTACTGCTAAAATTTTGAATAAATTTTCGGTAAAAGGTAGCCAACCCATGAAAACTTCTTACCTTTGTTATGCTCCTAGGACTAGGCCACTCTAAAATTGCTTTGACCTTCTCTGAATCCATCTTGAATCCTTCTACTGAGATGAAAAAACCCAAAAATACCAAACTTTCTTGCAGGAACCTGCATTTATTCAGGTTTGCATAAAGTTGATGTTTTCTCAAAGCATCCAATATAATTTTTAAATGTTGCAAGTGATCTTCTTTGTTGTTACTGAAAACTAGGATGTCATCAAAATAAATGACAACAAACTTACCAATATAAGGTCGAAGCACAATATTCATCAATGGCATGAAAGTGCTAGGTGCATTAGACAGCCTGAATGACATCAACATCCATTCATATAGTCCAACCCTGGTCTTGAAGGAAGTTTTCCATTCATCCCCTTCTAGAATTTGGATATGGTGGTATCCACTTCGCAAATAAATCTTACTAAAATGTTTATCTTCGGCTAGCACATCCATCATGTCATCCAAGAGCGATATAGAAAACCAATATTTGATGGTAATTTTATTGATTGCTTTTCTATCTATGCACATCCTCCATGTATTATCCTTGTTAGGAGTCAACAATGTTGGTACAACACAGGGACTCATGTTTTCTCTTACCAAACCTTTCTTTATAAGTTATGTCACTTTTCGATTGATCCTTGCATGTTGTGTATGACTCATCCTATAGGTTTCCTGATTAGTTAAAGATGATATTGGGATTAAATCAATGTGATGTTGAGTATCCCTCTTTGGTGGAAGACCATCATGTAGTTCATTAGGGATAACATCATCATATTATTTTAGTAACTTGGCCACTTCAGTAGGAATTAATACGTCTTCCACGACTCCTTTTTGCATTATTAATGCATAGCATAATCTTGTTTTCTTCGTTTCCTTAACAAACTCTCTTCATGACAACATATTCTAATTTTTTCCCTCATACTTAAGGGGCAATTAGACAACTTTCGATCCATCCTTCCAAAAGGTGTAGGTATTTTTTCCTTCATCATGCATGACTTTTCTGTCATATTGCCAAGGCCTCCCCAATAACATATGACATGCATCCATCATAATGACATCACACCATACTTCATCTTTATAAGTCTTATGGATGGAAAAATTGATCAAACATCTTTTATTAATGGTGACTTCATTCCCCTTTTTGAACCATGCAATTCGATAAGGATGGGGATGTGTTTCACAACGTAATTTCAACTTATCTACCATCTCTTTGGAAACCATATTCTCACAACTGCCACTGTCAGCAATAACTTGATATACCTTTCCCCCGAAAGTGCAATTGGTTCGAAAAATATATGTCTAAACACGAGAATCTTCATTGTCGCTACTCTTCCTTTGCACTTTTTCGGGAATCACCATTGACCTCTTTATCATGAAACTCTCCGCCATATCAAGAAATACTTCATATTCAGTCCTTCTTCTTCATTCTCAACTTGGACCAAGTTCAAAATAGGTTGTTTTCCTTGCTTCAGCTCTTGCATGTTATAATTTGGGCTTTCAAATGCTCAATGACCCTCTATACCACACTTGAAACACATATAAGGTCCTCCTATGCCACCACTGTAACCTCTACCCCTCTAAAATCCTCTTCCTCATGGTTGATTCAGGCTACTTTGTCGAGTATCTTATACTTTCTCAGCTCCTTGGGATGATTCTCCTCTGCCATAGTTAAAACCACCCCATGAGGAAGATCATGTACCCCTCCTTGATCTTCTATTCCTTTGAGAAAAAATGTCATTTTTTTCCCTCATCCTTTAAGGCTAATTTGTATGCCTCTTCCATGTTGAGAAATCTATGCATGCTCAATTAATCTTGAATAGAAATTTTTAAACAATTCACATACCTTGTAGCCAGTTGCTCATCAGTTTCTTGGTGATCCACGCAAATGGACAATTGATAAAAATCATCTATGAGTTCCTCCACGGTGGACATGTTTTGCTTCAAGTTCTGAAATCTACGAAAAAGGATCTGGGCATAGTCCACAGTGTTGAGCACTCAACATACCCTAAAAATTCTACATAAAATTTCACTTTTTGGGTACCACTTGATCTTTTGGCATTGTCTGATATGAAAAATGTGTCATTTTCTTATCATTTTTTATTCTCATTAAGTCTTTAAAATCTTGCTTGGACATGTGAAAATCATTAACTTAAAAGACTAATATCTAAATTAGAGAAATGGCAGTCAAATTTTTCTCAAACGCGCTTAAGGAATTCGGCATCGAAAAGGATTAAGCGTGAAAGAAAATGCTAGAGAGAACCAAAGTTGTCGAGTCTCAATCTTCGTCGGTGTTGGTAGACGCGAAATTTCTTTTGCGACAAGCATCACCAAGAATATCGTCGATGACTGATAAATTCGACATCGGCGAAAGGTTAAAAGAATAAGCATTGAATGAAAAATCAAATAATAATTGTCGATCACCGACTTCTGAGACGTTTTCGGTATCAGGAAATTCGAAGGACGATAACCCACGAAGAAAATGTGCGCTATTTTTTCCCGAAGGCTGATCCCCGATACTCACCTGGCATCGACAATCACAATTTTGAGCTCAGTTTAATGCGTTCAACTTAAACAAAGTCTCGAATCTGAACATTACCCACGAACTGATTCCCAGGTTTTATTTAATGAGTCCCGAGTCAATAATGCCACGTCAACATCAATCAGCATTGGGGGTTTTTGTTACTGAAATATCAACCAAAATATAAAGCAACTCAGAGCTACGCTAATTATAAAATCAAGGCTAAGTTACAAGAAGCTGAGACAGGAACACAGTTTTACGCATGAAGGGGGAAACGATGCATTCAATTGCTATGACTTGAATCCTTTTGGAAAATTTTCAAAGTTCTATATATTAAGATTCCCGTCGGGTTCAGGTTACATACAATAAACACTACCAACACATTTTGGCCAACTGACCCGGTCACATTGAGGATGTGAATATCTTCACAAAAAATAGGGAAATTTATCAAAAAATTATGCGTCGCGTTTGAGAAAACAAAACAATGTCTACCATTCATGTCTCTTCTGCATGCGGATTTTCTCCTGGGCTGATCCACACTCCTTGGGGTGTTTTCATTCTCTTTTCTTCCAATACCCTTTGAGCTTCGCGTAGCTACATGATCATATCTTGTGCTTCCCGAAGTTGTCTTTTAAGCCAGGTTACATTACCTTCATGACCTTGTGCTGCCACCAACTGTCGTCGTAACTCTCTATTCTCTTGGTAAAGTTCAGCGATGGAAATTTGTGTCTATTCCAACTGCCGGTTAGGATCTCGAATGTTATAACCCTAGGTTTCTATCCTTCTTGTTCTTCTCCCGCTTCCCCAACTTGCGGTTTCAACCAGTTCGAGACGAATAGTGTGCATTAAGGACTCTTCGGCAGCTGATCGTGCACATGGTTCGACTGGGTTTTGGTGTTTTCCAGCTTGTTTTTCCAAGGCCTAACTTTCCTCCACAATATCTCTTGAGGAGGGGGAGTGTTCTCCAACCTGCGTCCTCCCGGCATGGTTTCCTCCACTTCGGTATCTGCACAGAGTGACACTATAGCTCCCACGCGAAGGTCAGAATTTTCCTTTGGAACCTCGGGAATACCCGTTGTCGATAAGAACGAGTCCCAGGCATGTTGGGGCTCAGACCTTGCGCTCTAATTGCCTCGTAGACCCCGCCACGCATTTTGAGGAGATCCCATGGCGCGACAACATATTTACTTAGATGTCCATGACTGGAAAAAAGACCAAAACACAGAGATTGATCAAATTGGGCTCACAAGACGAATCTACACTAGTAAATAAGCTCAGGGAAATGAATAGAAATCTTACAGAACATCCAGAATTTATAACGAAGCGGGACAACGAGCTAGAACATGCCAGGGGACACTGAATGCCTTGCGATAGGACATTTCAAAGAATTATTGTGCCACATCTGGGCGATGGGTTTGACCCAGGGCATGCGAGATGCAGCCAATAGGAATTATGGAGGATGTGTGGTACAATCATCTTGATTCCTTTCATTTCCCCCAGCCTCCATAATGAGCCGACGATGGTCAATTCACTTGTTGATGCGACTCTCGTGAGAGCAATTTGCCTCAATCAGAAGCATTTAACGGCTTCACTTATAATAGTATCTGATCTTTTGGGAACTTACTTGTACTTTTGGCACATGTTCGGCTTTGACATCCTTTCCCTACCCCAAGGGCCAATCAACCACTAGCGTGATTTTGACTCTCATGTTTTCCATACTTGATCTACCATTCTTTGGCATGCAGATTTAACCCACCACAACTGAAGAAAATGGCGGCACCAACAAAGATAGTACAGGTAATCCGAAAGGTTGTAGAGATCATGTAAGTATCAAACAACCATGCCTAGCGAGCTTTATAGGTATGCATCAGTCTATTTTTCTTCCCGCTTACGTTTTTTTATACATTTTTTCGAGTATTGTTCTATAAGAAATTTCTAAAAAACAATTTTAATCCCGAGTGTAGGAAAATATCTCTTGCTACTGAGCAACATTGGCTTCGTGACTTCACCGAGGAATCCAGGAGAAACCAAGTCCGAAAAATCAACAAAGCAATGAAGGATACCGGACTCCCCGAGTTTGGCAACCCCAACAACTTCATCGACTTATGCAACATAGTCGGATCGCATACCAAGCAGGATTCAATATGGGCCGAAGAGCTAGCCAAGGTGACCGATACATCGCCAGGACAAGTGCAAATATTTATGGAACATCTGATGAAGGCTCAAACCATGCTACAACAGTTAAACACCAGTCTAGTGAAGTACCAAGCACATGCGGTGGAGATCAGGGGATTCTACGTGGCTCCGATGGAGCATCACAGGTTTCCATGGGCCCAAACTAGTGAGGATCTATTTATCAATTGGTTAGAGTATGAGGAAAGTCACCATTTCAAGTGATATCTCGAGTTGTCTATTAAAGAAACTGTTAGAAGAGGACACCACATGGTGAATTTTGTTTTGTTCAAACTACGCTTAGTCGTTATTTTCAGTTAGATTTTATGTTATTGATCCGAAATCGGATCCAGAAGCCTGATAGGGCTTGAAAAATGCTCAAAAATGAAAGTGCTCGGAATGCGACGAAACCTATTCCATTGCATCCGTCTCGTCTTCCTGATTCCGGTGGTATATTTACTTCGTCAAACGGAGTCCGTATGGAGAAGATATCGCGTTCTGTCCGAAAAGTCAAACAGGGAAAAAAGGGGATGACTGTATAGTCCGTACAGTCCACGTGGCAGGGCCGTACAGCTGATGTGGTGAATCCAGAAGGCGACACGTGTCAGGTCTGTACAGGGGACACATGGCATCACCAAGACGCGACACGTGTCATACAGATTTGACATTTTCGGTGTACGGTCAGACCAGTACTGAGGTGACACGTGTCACCACTGACAGGGTGACACGTGGCAGGATGATGTCAGCATGATTACGTGGCAGCTGATGCAGCAAGTGACTGGGTTGTATGACAGAAACACGTGGCAGCACGGCAGTCTGACAGGTGGCGTACGGTGGGCTGATGTGGCACACACGTGGGCCAATCATAGGCTGACACATGGCATGTTCCAATTGGTTGGTAAGGGTGCCACGTGGCCCAGTCAAGGGATGCCACATGGCACCCCATTATTGGTGGATCAGTTTCAATGTAAAATTTTGGTTTGGCGACGCCGGGGGTCGAACCCGCGACCTCCGGGCAGGCAAAGGATCGGCATAGTCGGGCTAACCGGAAGTCCGTGGGGTGATTCTTGTTAACCAAACGGGCAACATAATATATAAAGTTGGTGGAGTTTTGATCGGCGGGAAAAAAGGGCTGGGGCTTAGCCCCAGCCCTCCACGCCAACACCCAACCACTCGCCACGACTGGGGGTCTAGTTCATAACGGTCGCACGGTTATAATATTAAAGCCACAAGACCGGGGGTTGTTTCCACACCACGCGGGAAGTTTGTTATGGCCCGTGGCCATATGACATGGTTTTTCGCCAACGAACCGGGAGCGGAGCCAACAACGAGGGGCCAACGCGCGAGCACATGGCAACATGGGGCACCATACGACCACAAAAAGGGGCGTGCGCCCGATATTTGGGGGCTGCGGCCCAAATTTTGTTATGAAGTGGGTTTTTATTATAGTTTTTGGTTGTAACAATGCCTATTATTAGCATATTTACTCCATTTTTGGGGGATATTGGGCATTTTTGGAGGCCAGATTCTTGGAGGAAGTTGGGGATGTGAAACCAACTCCAAGGCTATATAAACCAGGCCTGTTTGAGGCCAAACACAGTCATTCAGAGTGAAGTTATGCTGAAAGAAATCCAAGGCAAAGCCAGTTTGATGCAGGGAAGCCTTTGAGGTGGAGACGCTGTCAGATCGTTTCTGGGAGCTTGGAGCATCAGTTTTGCATGCCGTTTCTTTCACAGGGTTATAGAGATCTGGGAGAACAAGAACAGATCAGTCTTGTAGCCAATAGGTATTGCTAAGATGTAATTTTGAGCACTTGAGCAGACATAAAGAAGCCTCCCCCACAAGGAAAAAGGCCCGGAGACGTAGGCAAAAGTTGTGCCGAACTCCGTTATCAACCTGCGTTCTTATGGTTTGTTGTTCATTATTATTTTCAAATCTGCATATGTGTATTTGACTGATATAATCCTCTTCTTTCCTCATTCTTTCATTAAATTCTCAAATGGTTAATTTATACATGCAAGTTTAAAACTCAACCATAATCATTTAAAAGATCCTGCGGATCAAGTCGTATCAGAGCTAGTTGATGTTTGGATTTGAGTTGCATGATAACCAGGGAAAAGCTACAGTGTGGTGAAGGTGAGCTTGTTGTAGAGAATCCATTAATTGGATTGAGAAAGAGAGCTTCTTTTAAAGAGAAGATGGCATCGGATGAAGGGATTTCTCCAGAAGATAAAGATTTCCGGAAAACATTCCATGCTATGTCGGAGATGGTGACAGTTTTGTATGAAGATTATTTGGAACGGAAACGACCAGTTTTGGGTAATACTTCAAAAGGAAAAAGTGAAGAGGAAGAGGACCATCCTCACATTCCTCCTTCACCTCCATCGACACCTCCTTCTTCTCCTTCTTCTTCTGCAAGTTCAAGTTCCAAATCTAATGAGAAGAGAAATGTACATAAGCATAAACATGAAATGCCATTGTTAAAACTTGATGTAAAATTTGAGTTGCCCATATATGATGGTGAGGTCAATGCAGAGAAACTTGATAACTAGATCAGACA
>JASDQU010299088.1:0-13936 GCA_032191745.1 Picea mariana
TAGCATAATTTTTTTTAATTTATGTGTAATTCCACGTATAAATGTTCCTCACTTAAGTTGGGAAACGTTACATACATGGTAGATAAATAAACTGCACCCATTGAACATGTCATATTGAAATGTAATAGCTATATTGCATGTAGATATAGAACCAACATAATGCAACAATAATACTATCAAGTGTGAGGCCTTAGTCTTAGGACTCAAGAAGACTCTCACCCTAAACAATAAATGCTTAAAGGTATTTGGTGATTCAAAAACAATTGTGAGGTAGGTTAAAAATTCCATACACTATCATTCACCTCATTTGAGGAGCCACCAAGAAGACATATGGAATTTGATTTTTAATTTTGAAGCTTCTAGCATAAATTCCATTCCTTGTAGGGAGGATGTAGATGTTGATGCACTAGCTAATGCTTCTTCTCATTTAGCTTCATTGGAATATTTCTTAACTAACAAATTGTCTATTGACTTATTTTTAGACCTATAATACTAGATAATGTGACAAGATAAGGGTGTTCAATGTATATTAATAGATCATCAAGTTTTTTTTTTACCAATGAGGGCACATTTAATGATGAAGTTATTGATAATGAAGAACATGTGAAATATTTAAATGACTATAAAGTTGGAATGATCAATGTAGAGATGAAAACGATTCCCATGAATGTATTTTCACTTGATAAGTTGTTTGACCTATAGCAACGATTCGATAAATTCTCAAATGTCAAGACAAACAACTCCTCCAATATGTAGTATTAGGTTGTGAATCTTGAGACAGAAGAGGATCCTAAGACTATTGGTTTGGGTTTTTTCAGAGGCCAAAAGAAGATCTTATATCAAGTTAATCAAAAAATACAAACATGCTTTCACTTGGACATACCAAGACTCGAAGGTGTATTATATAAGGATTATTCAACATGTTATACCCCTCAAGCCAGAGACTAATCCCTTTAAGAAGAAGTTGTGGAAGATTCATCCATTGATTCAAAAGGAGCTGAAATGTTTTATTGATGAAAAAATTATCTTTCAAGTGTGCCACTCATATTGGATTGTGAATCTTGGTCCTATTAGAGAAAACACTGGTGAAATTAGGCTATGCGTGAATTTTATAAACCTTAACTAAGTATTAGAGAAAGAAAACTATGATATTCCACCCTTCATATTTTACATCCTTTGACAAGTTATGAGATGATGTCACACCTTGATGGTTTTTTGGGATATAATCAAGTTATCATTTTATACGAAGATCAATTGAAAATTGCTTTCAAGATTGAATGGGACACTTACATGTATAATAGAATGGTATTTAGATTGATGAATTCTGGTGCCACTTTCAAACATGTAATGGATATAGATTTTAAATCCCTTATTAACGAACTTATGATTCTATACATGGATGATATCACCAATTGTTTGAATAAGTGTTCTAATCATCTACATCATTTGAAGAAAATCTTTGACATGTGTAGAAAATATGCCATCTCATTAAATCTAAAGAAAAACATCATTGCCAATGCATATGGAAAGTTGCTTGGCCATTTCATTTTGAAATACGGGATATTGGTAGATCTGGAAAGGAAAAAATCCATAACATAGATCCCATGGTGCAACCCCCCTTCCCTCCAAAGGGCTACGCAACCTCCCAGTCTTGGATCATTTGAAAACACTGAGTTAGAGCGACTCCTTGGGTCTCTACAAACACCCGAAATAACTCTACCCTGTTAGAAAAACAGGACCGCAGAGCAATAAAATAAAACAAATGACGAAACAAAACACATAAGATACACAATACAAGAGAGACACAGATTTACGTGGTTCACCCAGTGTGGGCTATGTCCACCAGAGAATGCCAGGTCCTTTCTTTATTATTATCCTACAAAATGAAGGGATACAACCTACAGCAAAACCCGCTGTAACTTCCTCTTCTTTCTCTCACAGTCTCCTCTCTCAGAATACAATACTCACCAACATACATAGCCGTGATACATTTCCCTCATAAAAGAGGGTTGCCTTCTAGGGAAAAAAACCCTAACATAATCTCTATCGTTAGATCTGTGACCTTATAATGAATGGTCCAGATTTACAATGAAATTACAATATACTTTTACAAGGCAATTTTTTCTTCGGGGGACGCTACCCCATAACCCCTGCTTGCCTCCAGACTTCCCAGTCGGGGGGATAGCCCCCCCGGACCCCGCAGAGGGGGTACCCCCCCTCTGCACTCCCCCGTGTAGAAGAGTGTACATACTTCTGGGGTGTAAATACTTCATGGGGTATAAACACGACTGAAAGTAAAAGACCTCTAAATCAGGAAGATAATCAGGCTCCACAACCAACATACTCACACACACAGGTGTCCTCCGCAAGTGACCATGACTATGATCGTGGGTCTATCTCTTTGTGGTTTAGATTTCAGAGATATCCCAAATCCTTCCCTTAGCTTCTCTTGAAACAGTCTCCTCCGAGGTTCCAAACTCCCACCACACGTCTCCTTAGATTCGCTAGTCCCACAAGGGTTCAAATTTCCCGACTTTGCGAAACTCTAAGGCTTCCGTCCACAACCTCCAAACTTCTGATTCCCGAACTCTTTTATCCATCACCATGTACTCCTCCGTGATCAACGGTTAGGATTGAATCGCGACTTCAGACTTCATGATTCTCCTTCGTCAAGTTCCAAACTAGTCGAACTCCGAAGTATCAAAACACTTCCACTGTTATTCCTCTTGAGCTTTACTTCCTCAGCTCCCTCTGAAAATGTCGTTAACACTTAGTCGAATTCTTGGTCTGTGTACACCTTGCAACAAACTTTCACCCACAACTTAGCTTCTCCTTGTGGATGGATTTTGACTTCTTATGAATATCCTCCAACCACTTTCCGTCTCTCGTGACCATAATCTCGCTATCCTCCCTGAGCTTTCGAGTCTGAAGACTCGGTCACGCACTCCTTGCGGACTTCAATGCACTCCTTGAAGATGTGAGGTTTCACTATCTCTTTTGATCTTTCGAGTCGAAATAGAGTTGGTCACACACTACTTGCAGACGTCAATGCACACCTTGCACTCACTCACTAAAGAGAAATGACCGAAACTTGCCCATCCCTCACAATGAATCATACATTCAACAAAGTACATGAAGTCATGGATTCAAGAACATAAATAACAAAGAATTGAAAAATAACATAGAATCTATCATTCATTCAGATAGACACATAACCAACACACATTTGGGACAATATATCTCTGTTATATTCATCCAACTGAAACTTGTATACATAGATACATTGTTCTTCACTATTCTTTAACCTATGCAAGATAGATTCATCTATTGCTCAGTTCTCATGTATCCATAGCAACAATGAACAACAACCTCTACTAGGGAGTATATTACAAAGCTTTATACAAAGAGGTTCTCTCCGAGCTTTCCCTCCGACTACTCTACGTTATCTTAATGGAATTGAATGCTATCAACTACTTAATGCTTATTACAATAAATATTGCATTAGACAGATGAGAGTGCAAGCTCCAAATCTATACTGCGATCCGATTCATAAAACAAATACATTTCCCCATCAATATTTCGTGATGGCTCAACCTCCAAATATTAAAGATATTTATGACTCAAAATTTTTTGTCAGATACTACATTGATCTTTTGAAATTCAAAAAGTTTCAAAATATGCGCTAATGCGCCCAACTGTCTTCCACACTCGAACCTTGTTGGTGATGGTCCTGTATCATACTCCCTTGGCTGAAAAATTCATGGACTCCTGTCCATGAGCTATTGCACCGATCTTCCATGCTTATGGATCTCAATTTCATGTTGAGATTTGGTAGCTTGGAGGTACTTCTACATTGGCAGCGCTTAGCATGCGGAAATGACCAAGCAAATTTTCTCCGAGTGACTTTATAAAGTGATTTTATAAAGTTGGGTCTTTTTATTTTTAATGTAAAAGTGACTTTATAATGTTTTGAGTCATTTTAATGAATTAAGTGACCTCAATGGATGATTAAGTAATTCCTGTTGATCTCATGAGGGCAAGATCTAATATTGACTGTCAATCTCATTGGAAGAACAAGGGTTAGGGAAGTTACAATGAAAAATCGATAAAAGGCAACTCATTAGGAGAGGAGGGCACACACTTTGAGGAGAGAGTTGTGGGAGGTGAAGAGTCACTCATCCCAAGAAAATTTTCTGAGCGTGGAGAAAGGAGAAGGACAACAAGTAGGGAGGCACATATTTCAGGAGAGGAAGAGGCATGCATCCCAATACAGTTACTGATATAGACCAAGACTGTACAATAGTGAAAGAATCCATACTGTACGGATTTGTTAGAGGAACAACAAAGGTATGCACTAAAATCGGGGCTCTGATTTCAATACAAATTGCTGAGTTAATTTCTAAGTTTTCCTTTACTGTTGGCATTGAAATTTGTGCCCACTATTCATGAAAGTTAATGCTGAAGTACAGGCTGTACAGTTCAGTATTGTAACAAAAATTTAATGTAGTTTTTTTTATGTTTGAAACTTGGCACAAATTTCTAGAATTCGTGGACAGTTTTCTGGGTTTGAAGAGGCACATTTTTTTGAGTGGGTTATGTTATATCTTTGCTGTAAATGACTATTGTAATCTCAACATCTTTCTCTAGAGCTTAATAAAGAATTCTCCTCAATTTGTCACTATTTTCTATGATATTCTTCTTGGATTTTATCTAGAATTTTTCATGGTGCATATTGGATATTTTGTCCACTGTTCATATATGATTCTGTTGCAGATTTAGTTTCAGAACTACTTTATTTAGTGTTTTTTCTCATTAAGTGCAGCTAGTAAAAGATTTAATGCTTGGCTATTATGACTTAATTGGAGGATGAAATATGGGTATAATTTAGTGAATTTCTGAACTAATTTCAACATGGTATCAGAGAAAGTTCTCTAAAGTTCAGTGGGCAGAATTTGACTTGAGACAACAAGTGATTTATTGGTACATTTGCTTGAAGAAGGAAAAAAAGGTTCTTTTTCAGGTGGACAAAGATGACTTCCAACATCAGGTTTGAAGATGGATTGGAGGGGGTCTCCAACTACCTGCAGTGGAAGGTTAGAATCAACAGTGTTCTCAAGGAGAACAAATTGTGGTCGTTTGCGAACACCATTGTACCTATACCTACAGATCCCACAACTCTTGATGCTCATGAGGTGAATGAAGCTAAGACTCAGAGAATCATCTTGGATGGGGTCAAAGACTACCTTATTCCACATTTGGCTGAGAAGAAGACAACTAATGAAATGTGGGTTGCTCTGAAAGGCTTGTATGAGGCTAAGAACGAGAACTGAAAAATGGCTCTCCGTGACAAGCTCCATGGAGCTAGGATGGTCAAAGGAGAGAGTGTGGCCACCTACCTCACTTGGGTTGCACAGGTGAAGGACGAGTTGGTAGCTATTGGAGAAGTCATTCCTAACTCAGAGTTGGTGCGTATAGCCCTCAAAGGCTTCACCAAGGAGTGGGAGGTTTTCGTCAAGTGTGTGGTGGGGAGAGAGAAGCTCCATGATTGGAGTAAATTGTGGGATGATTTTACGCAGGAGGAGATCCGGGAGGGGTCTGAGGAAAAGGCATTGGATGGTGTAGACGACAAGAACGTTGCTCTTGTGGCAAAGGGAAATGAGAAGAAGAATGACACAAGCAAGGTGAAATGCTTTGTATGTCACAAGAATGGACACTATGCTAGTCAATGTCCGAACAACAAGAAGAAGAAACTGAAACCAAAAGTGGCAGCATCAACAGTGATTGCAGATTTTGCTGAGAAATTTGAGAAGGAGTTCTCTCTCATGGCTGGTCCCGTGGGCAGTGGGTGCATAGCGTTTGAGGACATTGAGTCATGGTTTGTGGGCAGTGGTGCCTCTCGGCACATGACTGGGTTGAGGTAAGTTTTCCTTGATCTTACAGAGATAGATTCAGAATGTCGAGTGAATTGTGGAGTCGGCCCACAACTTGCAGTAAAGGGGGTTGGAAGGGTGAGATTCCAACTAGAGTTAGGAGGTCTTTTGGAGGTTGGAGAGGTGTTATATATTCCAGAGTTGACAATTATTTTTCTCTCAATGTCAGCCTTGGATGAGAGTGGATTTGGAGTTGTTTTCTACGGTGGACATGTGTTTTTATATCCTGTAGGAGTAACTGCTGACACATATGTGATGCTCAGTGTCAAGTATGAGGTCTTGTACAGGTTTTTGGATAGACCTATGTTGGGGTACAGTGGATTTCTGGACTTATATTCAGTGTCAGAGAGTTGGTAGGTAGCACAAGAGAAAGAGTTGAACCATGGGACTCAGTCTTCTTTTGGGACTCTCATATGTCTCAGCAGGTATGAGTTGACACAGACAGATGCTCAGGAGAGTGTACAGTCTCCTAGGAGCATGTATTTAGTTTTTGGTACAACAGAGGTAGCAATAGAGGCTTCCAGTGCATTGGGAGTAGTGGCTTCATGTTCAGAGGGACCAGAGACTTCTAGTACAGAGGGAGGAGCTATGGCAGCTGATGATATGGAGACAGATTCTGGTGGTGATACCATAAGTACCTCTCTCGCTAAGAGGGAGTGTTGAGATTTGGTAGCTTGGAGGTACTTCTGCATTGGCAGAGCTCAACATGCGGAAGACACCAAGCAAATTTTCTCCTAGTGACTGTATAATTATAGAGTGACTTTATAAAGTGATTTTATAAAGTTGGGTCTTTTTATTTTTTAATGTAAAAGTGACTTTATGATGTTTTGAGTCACTTTAATGACTTAAGTGACCTCAACGGATGATTAAGTTGTGACCGTTGATCTCATGAGGGAACTATCTAATATTGACCATCAATCTCATTGGAAGACCAAGGGTTAGGGCAGTTACAATGAAAATTTGATAAAAGGCAACTCATTAGGAGAGGAGGGCGCACACTTTGAGGAGAGAGTTGTTGGAGGTGAAGGGTCACTCATCCCAAGAGAATTTTCTGAGCATGGAGAAAGGAGAAGGAAAACAAGAAGGGAGGCCAATATTTAAGGAGAGGAAGAGGGCACACATCCCAAGACAGTTAATGATATAGAACAAGACCGTACAACAATGAAAGGAATCTGTACTGTACAAATTTGTTAGAGGAACAACAAAGGTATGTACTAAAATCGAGGCTCTATTTTCAATGCAAATTGCTGAGTTAATTTCTAAGTTTTCCTTTACTGTTGGCATTGAAATTCATGCCCACTGTTCATGAAAGTTAATGCTGAAGTAAAGGTTGTACAGTTCATCATTGTAACAAAAATTTAATGCAATTTTTTTTATGTCTGAAACTTGGCATGGATTTCTAGAATTCGTGGACAGTTTTCTGGGTTCAAAGAGGTACATTTTTCTGAGTGGGTTCTGTTATATCTTTGTTGTAAATGACTGTTGTAATATCACCATCTTTCTCTGAAGCTTAATAAAGAATTATCCTCAATTTGTCACTATTTTCTATGCTCTTCTTCTTGGGTTTTACCTAGAATTTTTCATGGTGCATATTGGATATTTTATCCACTGTTAGTATATGATTCCACTGCAGATTTAGTTTTAGAACTACTTTATTTAGTGTTTATGCTCATTAAGTGCAGCTACTAAAATATTTAATGGTTGGCTATTATGACTTAATTGGAGGTTGAAATCTGGGTATAATTTAGTGAATTTCTGAACTAATTTCAACATTTCACTGACCCAATTACCATCTTCTACTGGCCGTCCTTTCCACTTCACCAAGTACTCAAAATATGTCTTCCTTCTGGTCTTCCTACCAACTCTTTGATCTATGATCTTTTCCATCTGCAACTTCTCTGCTACATGCATTTGTTTCTCCCACTGGATCCTCTCTTGATCTTCAGATCCTTCGGTTCCATCTCCCTTGTAAGGATACATGTCTGCAATGTTGAATATGGGTGATATACCCACATATTCTAGCAGCTCTAACTCATAAGCATTTTTTCCAAACCTCATCAGGATTTTGCATGGCCCTATCTTTTTCAACTTGAGTTTATTGTATGTCCCTCTTTATAATATTTCTTTCCTCAGATGTGATAGAAATTGATCTCCAACTTCAAATTCAAGATTTCTCCTGTGTTGATTAGCTCTGTGCTTTTATTCATTGCTTCTCTTTTTCAACTGCTCCTTGATCTGATTGTGAAGTTCCTGCATTTCTGTCGCAAAATATTTTGCTCCTGCGCTCCTGAATTCACTCTGCTTCATATCTCTCAATTCCGAAACTCCTCTTGGATTCATCCCATAAACGATTTGAAATGGAATCTTCCCAATTCTCCTGTTCACTGAGTCATTATATGAAAATTCGGCGTGTGCTAGAATCTGATCCCACTGACTACGGTGTTCAGTGACTAAACTCCTCAGCAAATATCTTAAGCTTATATTCACCACCTCGATCTGTCCAATTGTCTTTGGATGATATGTAGAACTAAAAGATAGATCTGTCCCCAAATTTTTCCACAACGTCCTCCAGAAATGTCCAACAAATTTGGTATCCCTATCTGAAACTATGCTCCTGAGCAATCCATGGAGTCTCACAACCTCTCTGAAAAAACAATTATGTAACATGCGTTGCATCACTAGTCTTCTGACATGGAATAAAGTGTGCCATATTTGAAAACCTATCGACCACCAAAAATATGTAATCACTTCCTCTCTGTGTTCTTGGCAATCCCAACACAAAATACATGCTTATTGCATCCCAAGGCCTCTCTGGAATAGGCAATGGCTGATACAAGCTAGTGTTCTGCTTCTTCCCCTTGGCATACTGACAAATCTTGTAGTTGTTCACAAATTTATTCACCTCTTCTCTCATGCCTAGCCAATAATATGAACCGACTAATTGGGAAAATGTTTTTTCATGGCCGAAGTGTCCGACTAGACCTCCACTATGATTTTCCTTCAACAACTTCTCCCTCATCGAACATCTTGGTATGCACAACTGGAATCCTTTGAACAACAACCCATCCTGAATCATATATTCGACCCATTGGCTTCTGTCTCTGAGTACATGATTCACACATGCTTCATATATTTCTCCAAAATCTGGATCACTGTGATACATTTCCTTAAGGTGGTCAAACCCCAAGGTCTTGACTTGAAATTAATGTAGAATCAAAATTGTCTCGATCAATGCATCAACAACCTTGTTATCATTTCTAGAAATATGTTTAATGACAAAAGTGAAATTTTTCATAAACTCTATCCATTTGGCATGTCTTTGGTTCAACTTTTCTTGTCTGGTTATGAATTGTAAAGCGTGATTGTTGTTGTACAAAACAAACTTTTTGGGCACAAGATAATGCCTCCATTTATTCAAAGCTTGGATTATGGCATAGAACTCTTTGTTATATGTGGATTAATTTCGTTTAGCTTCATTCAACTTCTCATTGAAATATGCAACAGGTCTGTTGTCTTGACTCAAGACCGCTCCAATTGCAGCTCCACTCGCATCACACCTTACCTGAAATATCTTTTCAAAATACGATAAAACCAGAATTGATTGTTCAGTTATCTTCTCCTTCAATATGTTGAATCTCTTCTCAGCCTCTTCTATCCATTTGAAAGACTCGTGTATTTTCTTCACTGTATCCATCATTTGAGCACTAATTTCGCTAAAATTTCTTATGAACTTCCGATAGAAACTTGCTAACCCATGGAATCTTCTTACCTCAAAGATATTCGTTGGTGATGACCATTCTTTGATCGCTTTCACCTTTTCGGGATCCATATTCAACTCATTTGAAGAAATCACAAAACCCAAAAATATGATCTCCGTCTTCATGAAAGAGGACTTCTTCAGATTAATCAACAACTTCTCTTGCTGCATCCTCCTCATCACCAATGTTAAATGTCTTAAGTTATCCCCTTTAGTCTTTCTAAACACCAGTATATCATCTAGATATACAATCACGAATTTATCAATGAAATCCTTTAACACTTCATTCATTAGCCTCATGACAGTACTCGAGGCATTCGTTAAGCCAAACGGCATAACAAGCCATTCATACAACCCCTCGTTCATATTAAATGTTGTTTTCCACTCACCACCTTCCCTCATTCTGATTTGGTGATATCCACTTTTCAAATCTATCTTTGAAAAATAGTTGGCTCCACTCAAGCAATCCATCAAGTCATCCATCCTTGGCAATGGAAATCTGTACCTGATAGTAATCTTGTTTATGGCTCTTGAGTCCGTACACATTCTCCATCCTCCATCATTCTTTGGGCTTAATACAGTTGGTATTGCACATGGACTCAAGCTTTCTATGACCAATCCTTTGTCTAACAGATCCTGAACCTGTCTTTTCACCTCCTCATTCTCTTGAGGTGTCATTCTATATGTCACTTTATTTGGTAGGCTTTCTCTTGGTATCAATTCAATGTGATGATTGATGCTCCTAATAGGTGGCAATGAGTTTGGCAACTCATCCACTACAATGTCAACATAATTCTCTAACAACTCCTGAACTTCCTTAGGAAAATATTCCAGTGAAGTACTGGTAAGTATAACTCTCGACTTTCTTACTACATCAAACTGCATCTCCTGTTCCTTCTTTACTTCCTTTAGGAGTTCCTTCCCACTCATGAGAAGTATGCTTGCGTTGACTTCATCCTTCACGTTCTTCTCTTCAATCGACAACAACATATGTGTCCTACCATTCTTCTCTAAGGTGTAAGTATTTCTCCTTCCATCATGAACAACATTCCTTTCATATTGCCAAGGTATCCCCAACAAAACATGACAGACATCCATAGGAATCACATCACACATAATCTCATCCTTATATCCCCCTATTTTAAATTCAACCAGGCATTGTTTAGTAACTATTACCTGATGACCTTTCTACAACCATGAGACTTTATACGACGTTAGATGTGTAGTCATCTCTATCTCTATCTTCTCCAACATCTCCGTTGATACTAAGTTTTAAGTGCTCCCACTGTTAATTGTCACCTTGCAAACTCTGTCCTTTGTTTCGCAAGCTGTCCTAGACAAATTGTTCCTTTTCACTAGATTTTCAGTCTCTAGATCTTGCTTCAAAAGAACCTTATTCATCATCAAGGATCTTCCATCCTCTGCACCTTCTGTCTCAGCATCCCACTTCTGTTCTTCTGATACGTGAGCCTCTCCTTGTTTCTTTCTCTCGGGGAAATCTCAAGACATATGTCCTATCTTTCCACATGCATAACACCTCACTTCCCCTCCTCTGCCTCTTCCTCTTCCTCTGGGAAAAGAAATTCTACCACCACCTTTCCTTCCTCGAGAACTTTCTCCTCTCTCAGAGTGACTATGTGGTTTCTCCGCCTCATCCTTAGGCTTCTGTGCTTTCTCTTGGGAAACTCCTTTTCCTTTGTTCAAGTTTCGACATCTGTTTTGTTGACTCTGCTTCATAGCCAACTTCTCTTCTTCCTTCAATGCCATTTGATATGCGTTCTCTACTGTCCTAATTATCGCTATACTGATTTCATCTTGGATATCATACCTCAAGCCATTAATGTATAACTTTCTCTTCATCTCTTGCTCTCTGTCCAACTCTAATATTCAATTTGTAGAACTCTTTTGTGTACTCCTTCACAGTCAATCCTCTCTGTCTCAGGTTTTCATCCTCCTGAACAGATTTATCTGGTAATCCTTGGGTATGAATTTCACCTTTAAGTTGGCTACCATTCAATCCCAACTCTTGATTTTTTGCTTGCCTTTTCTCCTCCTGTCGGCTTGCAGTTCATCCCACCATAGTGCTCCATGTCCTTTTAATCTAGTGGCAACATGTCTTACCTTTTTCTCCTCTTTGACATCCTCATAGTCAAAATACTTGTCCATTTCTCGTATCCAGTCAAGAAATTATTTCGTGTCTAAGTTTCCTTTATACATAGGGATGTCAATCTTCGCTCTGGCACCCAATTTGACAACTGCTCTTAACAAGCGTTCTTCCGCAACATCCTCGGCTACAACTTCTTCAAATTCTACTTCTTCCATTTTTGCCTCGCTGACGTCTCCAACATCAATCTCTCTCCTTTGTGTTGTCTCCATGACATCCAACCTCGCATGTAGTTCTATCATATCCCTTTCCATAGCTCTATTTGTTGAAATAATGTAACTGCGAAGAGCATTCTTATTATTTTTATTATTGGATTAAATCCCCATTGAGGATTAATCATGTCATTATTATTATTATTGTTATTGGATTAATCCCCATTGAGGATTAATCATGTCGGTAATTGTATAAGGACCAAATCCCCTTTTGTGGATTGGTCATCGGACAATTACAAAGGGCAGAATAAGAAGTCGGCCCCAACAGTTATTATGGAAGACCCAGAATTAATTAAAGGTGGGTTTACCCACCCAGAGTGAGAGGTTGGCCCTGCCAGTTGTGACCTTTCACACATGCCAGTCTTGTATAAATAAGAGGCTAGCGCCTCACTTCAAACACACAACTCACTTGCTCATTCTCTTATGNCTTGCTCTTTTTTCTTATGAGGCAAGCTGCAATTACCAGTTGGAGAGAGGAGAAGAAGAGTGGTGCATCTATTGGGGAGGGCTTTCTGTATTGGTTTGAGTTATCTCTTGAACATTGTATAAGCTATTTATGATAAGGAAGTTTTTTGCTGGGTTTTCTTCCCCTAGAGGGTTTCCCAGGATAAATGTTGTGTCTCTTGTGAATGTATATTTCTCAGTGATCTTGTTCTTATGATGCTCTTATCTATTGAAATACAAAGAACTATAATAATGGCATAAAAATTAACATGGTATCAGAGCCAACCTGAAGGAAGCATATTTCGCAAGAGGGAAAACATCACTGTTACCGTACCCAAAAATTAGGGTTTTGCAAAAGTGAATCTTTTCAGCTCCCTAACCACCTAGAAAGTTGCACCCTCCCCCAAGGATCATTTTGTCACTTAGAGCGCACCTTTTCAGTGGCTAGATCTCCCAGAAAGTGAAACCCTAGTTTCACAAAGTACCAGAAAACCAGAGTACCAGAAGTACCAGAAAACCAGAAGCACCAGTCCAGAAATCCGCAGATCAAGTTTGAGGGGGTAAAATTTGGATTTTCGAAAATATGACTGCACCAGCTAACTTGCCTCAGCTCAGCGCATCTATCCCCTGGATCAGAATTTCAAAATTCGAAATTTGAAAAATTAGGGTTTCCTCATAAAACCCTAAGTTGCAGTTGCAGTTGTAGTCTCAGAATCAGTTGCAGTTGCAGTACCTATTCCTGTTGCAGTTGCAGCCATAGAACCAGTTGCAATCACTCTTGATGTTTTTGGTAATGATTACCACTGCTACCAGATGGAGCCACTATCTGCAAATGTTATCCAATGTATGTACTCACATATGGTTAATGGTTAAACCCTAAAGAGTATTTGCAGGAGAAGGGATATTTTGCCATAGATCCAGAAGGATCTCAAGATCCAACACATTCAAACAAACGATGCAACCCAGGTGTGATTATTCTAATATGCATCTATTTGTTATTAAATTATTTTGATCAGTGTTGCATGTTGAAGCTATGATCAAAATATTAGAAGAATTAAAAGTTGACCATAGAGCTTATCCTCTAACCTAACCTTCTATCAAGTTAGCGTATTGTCTTAGTACAGAAGATAGGTTGAAGAAAGCACTCGCCACTTGAGTGAAGGAGACCTAGAAGAAAAGCAAGCACTCATTCTTGAGGACAAGGCTCCAGGTTTGATTAATCAAGATTTAAAGGTACACATGACAAGCTAATGAATTTAGTTGAGATAGAAATCATCGTAAAGTATTATACTTGATAGCATATGAGAATATAGAGGTATATGCTTTGCCTGATACAACTAACATCTCCTCTAGGAGAAACCTTGTGTGTTAGTTTTAGATTGCCATGGAAGAATGCTTGGTCACAACACTATGAGAGTGTTGACCTCAT
>JASDQU010299091.1:0-13276 GCA_032191745.1 Picea mariana
GATTCAAAACTGCTGACTGTAATATCTAGTTCGTAGCATCTTTTCGTAGCGCAACTTGTAGTAGATTCTATAGCGCCTTCATCTGTAAAACTGTTCTCCATCCAATTCCATAGCACATTTAGTAGCGCCCTCTTGTAAAAATTCTTTGCAGATTTTGTAGCACCCATTTGTAAAAATGTTTTGTAGATTTCGTAGTGCCCATTCTGTGTCTGGCTAGGTGATTCCATAGCGCCTTCGGTAGCACAACTAAAGAACAGTCTGTGTAGATGATTCTGTAGCGCCATGCACTACCTAATCTCTATGTTTTTTCTGTGTCATTCAACGAATCCTAAAAAACACAAAAAGTCTTAGTAGATGGATTATGAGCCTGTACATGCCTTCAGTAGGTGAAAATATAATATTTCCCTTAACACTTCAAGCTTGTAAAAACTAATCACCATAAAAAATGGATCTGTGATCCTCTCCATTTACCTTCTCAATATGGCACTCCTCCTTGTTGTAGGAGAAATTCCCTCTATCACAACAACATCTCTTTCTTTTGCAGAGGCACTTCTTTCTACTGCAGGGGCATTTCTCTCTATTGCAGCTTGTGCTACAACATTTAAGTTCCTCTGAGCTAGATCATCCTTGAAGGGTTGCAATTCTTCTTTGAGCTTTCTGTTTTGTGACTGTATGATTCTGTTTTTCCTATACAAAGTTTTAAGTTGCCTATGGAGAGGCAATAATCTTCTTGCTGTAAATATAGCCATATCAATGAGCTCCTTCATCTTCCTTCTCTCAGTGAATATTTCTCCCTTCAAATGGGCAACTTCCTTCCTTGCGTCCTTGAGTTGTCTGATCAATCTCTTGAATGTGGGATTATCAATAGGAGTGCTGATGTTTATGACTTCATTAGGTTTCTCAATAGCTTTATCCTTACCTTTGTCTTTCTTATGAACATAGGCTTTGGTCATGACCTCAATAGGCTTCCCAACAATGCCAATTTTACCTTTAACTTTCTTTGGGACTGAAGCCTCGGGTATGACTTCTGTTCCAAAAACTTCTTTTGTGGGCTGATGATCTGGTAAAAGGCCTCCTAACTCTGGTCTTAGCTGCTGCAACAGGTGAAGGAAAATGCATTTTTCTCCCCTTTTTGGCTATGGTTTTGGCTGATGAAGGAACTTCTTATAGTTCAGGTGCAGGCTAAGGTGAAAATTCTCTTTGTGGGGAGTAATGGACTTCCCTTTCTTCTTCTTCAATTTATTTAGGAACTTCTTTGTCTTGGGCTATAGGTTTTGTCTTTCTTTTTTTGCTTGTTTCTGCTTGGGAAACACTACTAGCTGGAAAAGGGATCTGCACCTTGGATTGAGGGGTGGAGGCTATATATAGCTGTGGATTTGTAGAGACAATGAATTGTTCCCAAGTAAGGTTTCTCTTCTTCAATTCCTCCATTACAAGCATCTTGATTAACCCATAGTGGAAAASAATAGTGTCCACARCCTTAGACTTGGATTTGACCCTATCAACCATCTTTCCCATACTTCTAAACATATAGAAAGGGATATTCATCAAATCCTTGCATGTGAAGTGTAGCAAGAGACTAATGTGATACTGGTATATCATGTTTAATCTCACCTCACATGTAAAATACCTCTGAATAACTTTCAACATTTTGTCAAAGCCCTCAACCAAGTGGCTCCTAGGCACTCCCTTGGACAAATTGTCTTTCTGATAATTTGGCTTGAGGAAATCCTCAGAAAAGGATGCATTGAGAGTCATAGATTTGAACCACCTCTCACTAGTGTTGGGTATCTTAGTGGATGTTGCAATGGTGGCCTCAGATACCTCTAACTCAAGGGTTCCTACATCGGTCTTAGTGCCATCAAAGTTTAAAGCAAACTCCCTTGCTACTTCAGGGTGCCCCCTCTACATGTTTTGACATAAATATAGGCAACCAACCCTTTGGAAAACCTCTCTGATCATAGGCTCAACATAAAATAGGTGCATGTCAGAAGGCTCAGTTTTGACCACACTCCCATCCTTGTGATATTTCTTCTGTTGGGGTGTATCCATTGATAGAAGGAGGAGGTGAAGTATTGTAATACCATGAAAGGTAAGGAAACCAAACAGAGGCAAAAGTATTTTAAGTTTTGAGGTGATCCTTAATTGGTATTTTAGGTCTTTCCTCCAATTCACTTATGAAATAACAAGAGAATGGTTTGATGGCTAAAAATGGGGAAAAAGATCCTCTGAGAACTGAAATGCAGGGAGACTGCACTGTCAAATTTTAAGCTAACATAGGACCACCATACAATGTCATCATCATTTAAAAGGCAAGGGCTCCTAAACTCTTCACTACAAACAAACTTTGAGATGAAAATATAGGATGACACAGTGAATAAGGAAAGCTAATGTTGGAGCTGTGAGCATAGAATATGACACAGGTTTGACATGGAATTTGCAGTGCTGGAACAGGGGATACGTAGCACAATTTAGAAGGGGTTTCTGTAGTGCAGTGTGGACAACATGAGCCAAGAGGATAAATGGGCATTCAAAGATCTGAAGCAAATTGACTCAATTTTAGTGGAGGAAAATGTCAGTATGCAGATGGCTATGAAGTCTATGGTAGTAGAGGTAAAGGGGCCAGTAGGTGGGATAAACTGTAGTTTGCAGCCCCAGGTGCTACCAAAAGATAAGACAAAAACACCTTAATGATATTCAATAGAGCTTGGATGGATCATGAAGTACCTGGATACAATAGCTTCATAATTGTTGATCTGCAATAAGCCTGGAGTCATTTGCAACCACCTTGGTCTCCAATTCACCTCAGACAGTTAGTTCGGTAGTGTAATCCGCAGCTCTGTATGGACTAGTAGTTTCAATAGCACCGAGCTAGGAGTAGGACTTCAAATTTGGTAAATAGTTAGAACTTCATAAATGACCAAATCATGATATTCCTTTTGAAGACAAGGGTACTAAAAACAATAAAAGACATGACATTAGCTTCATGATTGCGAATGATGGTAAAGAGGGAGAGTGTACAAAGATGTGCTACAAAAACAACTAGCGAGTTGAAAACGTACTTTGACAAGGTTTGATTTGACTTCCTAACGGGCAAAGGGACAGAGTGGAGAGGTTCAAGCATATGAATGGATAGAGTGACTTGTCAGGTTTGTGGAGTCATGGGGGTGATAGTGCTAGCTATCAAGTCAAGTCATGAGTCAAGGATATAAACCACAAAATGAACCTAGGGTATAAACCATAGGTGTGGGTTAAAAATGTGAACCAACTCCCAAACCTTTATTTGTTTAAACTAACCTAAGAAAATCATAAAGAGAAAATTAAAACAAACTTAAAAAGACTAAAGGGTAAAATTTTAAAAGACAAGCATGTGAAGTCTCACACGAGGTATCTATGGGGACTGTAAGAACCAAATTTCTGCATTCATGAAGGGAATGGAGACTGTTCTAACATTCATTCTGACTTAACATTCATTCTGACTTAACATTCATTCAACATGCAATATACCCTATGCGGAAAATGATAATAGAATAATAATGTATGACATATTCATCCTAATTAACCATTCAACATGTGCGCAAAACCATTATATCAATTAGCAAATCTATAACCATTAAACATATATCATATGTTCGCAATAAACAGAGTAAACAAACACATCAAAACATAGGAATTCAACATGGTTCACCCCAACTGGGATACGTCCACAATGAATTGATTATCATATTATTCATTCAGAGTCTTCGTTACAACACTAGGCACCGTGCTCATACAATAATATTAAGTAAAACCCAAACCTACCCATGCTGTTGAATGCTGCAGTGCACACTTAGCTCATTCAGTCTCACTATTACTTCATACCTTCTTGCCACAAAATGAACTACTCTATGATTATTCATGAGGAACTTAACTCCCCCAAAAGACTCTTTCTACCCAAAAACCCATTACATATTTATACATTGATACTAGGGATTAGCCCATTACAATGTGGAAAAAATGTCCCAAAACTCCTAACACACACATTGCTCCTTAGTCGAAATGTCGCACGGTTTTCTCCCGGGTGATTCCTAAAACTTACCCAAAATGTCCTGCTCCAATAGGCCCCCAACACTCACTCGTGGCTCATCCCGAGCCACTTCAGATCTGCTTCCATGTCACCATGAACTTGTGAAATGTTTCGTGTGTAGTCACGACCTTTTCTTTGACTTGTGTTTCCTACTGCAAGATTTCCTCTGCTATCTCTGTTGTAATGTCATTTGTCAGCTTCTCTTCACTCTCTTGTGTTTCCTTCTTCACGACACCTTGCGTAGTTACAAGTTCCCCTGCTACTCAAAACGCTTCCTTTCGCATCATCTCAATCTTTTGTGCACAAGCCTGTTGTTCTGCTCTCAATTGGATCATGTCTAAGTATAGTTGCCTATTCTCGATGATTGTAGTCATATTTTCTACCAGTGGTGGAGTGCTCATGGTTTCCTTGAACTTTTGCACTTTATTATGCGTAGTCTGCAACTTCTTCCCGATTTCTTGCAACTCTGCATCTTCTATCAGCTTTGTCTATACTTGTGTGCTTTCGTCATACAATTTGGCACACTCCTACTCCATGCTCTTTATGCTTGCTACTTTCATGGAAACTGTGTTTTCTCTATGCTCTCTTTCTTTCAGTGGCATACTCGGCGTCTGGTGCACTTCCAAATCATTAATATTTGAGTGGAAGCCCTACATGGTTTCGCCGATCTTCATGACTTGTTCTTCTAAAGGGGAAACTTCCTCCATAAAAACATACACAATATTACTATAGACCCCTTTACCGCCTATTTCAATCTTTCTGTCCTCTGTGCAACCTCATCCCTCTCCAATGGAAGTTTATTGCATTCTACATCCTTATCTGCAACTACCTTAGTCAATTCCATTGATGTTGACACTACAAATAATTTTATTTCATGTGTGATGCTCTTCTGCAAACCATGTAATACTTCTATGGGAAACTGAGACAACACCAAGTCGTTATGACTAAGTGCCCTTGCATGCTTCTGCAGTTCTGCCATAGAGAACTCTAAATCTTCTGCCTCTATCTTCATCACCCGATGTTCTCCTGATGTTGCATATGGGTGGGATGTCATTTATTGTGCCTCTGTCATGTTCTTCGTACTCACCATATGCTCTTGTTGTCCTGTTATAAGTGGCACGATCCCAGTTGTCTCCAAAATATATTGCAGTGCGAAAATATGTGCTTGGATACTCGGGCACATTTCTTCTTGCTACTACATTGCTTACTCAAAAGCCTCATCAATAACCTCCTTAACTTGATCCATGATCTTATCCAGGTCATCCTCTGTCAAGGCTCAGATGACCATTTCCTTTATGGCTTTCTACTTGGATGTTTTTTTCTTCTTTCGTTGATGTATTGATGTCCCCTTGTCTTGTTCTTTGTTCTTCTCTCTCAGGTGCGGTATAGTCTTCTGTGTGTTGCCTGGGCCATCATCTCTTATTTTTTCTACCTCTGGGTGTTGTGTCTCTAGATGATCTATTTCTATCGGTGGGATATTCCGCTCAACGTCCCAATATTCCATGATATGTCCCATTTCTTCTTCAATCACCTTATATCTCGTGGTCAATCACTGTTGATCCGGGTCCTTCCTTGCTTGGATGTACATATGATGGCGTCCTGCCTTGAAGCACACAATTTACTTGTATGCTTCCACCACATGTGGTAATGTGCATAGTGTATCCTGAATTTATTTTCTAATTACCTCCTTATAGATGTAGAAAGAAATGTTGTTATTCAACTGTCTATCCATATGTGTGGTATGCCACAACTTGGTGTATCTTGCTGCCAAACATGTTTTGTTCGTTGCTGTCAGAAACTGTGTGTCTTCCATATCTCTCCAAGCCACTAATGCTATTGGTATTAACAACCATGTATAGTGGAACTTTTTTCCCTTGTCTTGAACTTCTTTGTAATCTATCAAGAACTAGTTGATGAAGAACATTTCCCAGTTCATCTGTACACCTTCTATGCACTTCTCCACCATCTCTATCGCACATGTCGACACTTGATCCCTTTGACACTTCCTCAACAATTTGTAAGACATCACTTGTTTCACAAACCTTACATAGTCTTCGTTGATACTTTCAATATCTAAGCCACACACTACTTTATGTGTATTAAACTTCTCTTTCATCCTCTCTGATAAAGCTTTCTCATTCAACTTATCTATAAATAGTGGCAATGGGTCCTCCTCTGTTGTTGGAAACCCTGTTATCAATGCAAACAACTATATGTCAATCGACACCGACCTATCCAACCATAGAAACCCTCCATGGACGTAGATTAACAAAATATTGATGCATGTGTTGATCTATGTGCTCCTACCAAAGTGCGGGATCTGTTGTAAGTTTAGAATCCCTGATTTTTCCAACCTTGCTGCCCAAGGCTTTAGCTCAACCATAATAAATGATGTCTCTAGGAAAATGTCTGTATTCAAGTATTTCCTCGGTGCTAAGTCTAGAAACTTCTTTTGATATGATAATTCATGATCTTCAAGCTTCAAATTCGGTACTGTGCCTAACATATTTGCTTCAACTATTACATCTGGTGGAATTTCTGGCTCCATGAGCTCATACTTCCCTTCCTTTTGTAGCTTGACTATATTTATTGTTGTATTTCTAGGTGGTATATAATCTTTCATAAAATTGGCCGAACTCGGCTCTGATGTAGATGCTCTTGGGGTCTCTCCCTGAACTGGTGCTATCAATGGCTTAGTGCATTGTTTCTTTGTCACCGATGCTGATGCTACTCCCTTAGGTGGAGCCAGAGTTCTTTGCAACACAGTTCTCTTGGAAACTAAATCCACACACTTCTCTTGGAAACTAAATCCTTCAGCTCTATCTATGTTCACTCGACTCTCTTCTCTCATTTCTCTCTATGGAAACTCAAATGACAATAACTTCCTTTTGTTGACCCTTCAACTAATTTTATCGTCTGATTCCAACTGTTATCTTTTTCTTCATGCCCAAACCTACTGTCCAATCCAACTATACTCACATTCAATTATTTACATACCCTGCAATGAATTCAAATTATTCTATAGATCATGGCCTAGATCTTGCTAGTCTGTCATGATCTTGCCACCGATTTCCATTTACAACTACGCGTCTGCACTACTCCACTTCCATGACCACTCTTTAATGCTTGTCCCATCATGTTTGATATTTAATGCCTTCGTCCACTATTTGCAAGGATCTCCAACCTTGCCTTATTTCCTCATACTCTCTTTCACCTTGCTGCGTAGTTCACCTTCCACTTTCTTGTCTGTGATGTTTTCCTGTTCATCTATTTCTTTGAACAATGCCTAATTACCTTTACAACTTCATCTTCTTTTCTTCTGTTCCTTGTCTCTTTTTATCTTTTCCCCTTTTTCTTTCTATATCATACTTTAATACAAGTCATATGGTACACATTCTGTGTGCTCAGACTAATGCAGGAAGCCCGACTGTCCCTATATGGTTTTATCCGACTACCGTTAACCAGTCCTTCCACAACTTCTCCATTTAGTTTCTCAAACTGGGCACCTACCTCTGTTACAAAACTCATCACATATGGGCCCAATCGGTGCATACGGAACTTCCCAGGGTGCTGCAAAAAATTGTAAGTCTCCTTTATGGAACTTATTCTACTTAATGTGCCTATCATGCCATTCTTTCTCGCACGCTTTCTGTACTCGCTGATGGAAACCTGAGACAAACTAGTCTTCTTCCAGTTCCATTAACTATGACAACCTTCTCTCTATTGAGCCTGCATTTGTAGGGTCTGTTAGTACAACAATGCATAGTCTTAGTACTATGAATTCCATAGGGATAACAAATTATTGACCATACACTAGTTTAAATGGAGTCTATCCTGTCAATTTCTTACTTGTAGTCCTATATGCCCATAACACTACTGGAATCCTTATGTCCCAGTCGTCTCGACTTGCATTGAAAACCTTGATTAGCGCATGTACCAAGATCTTGTTGAATGCTTCCACTATTCCATTTTCTTGAGGATGATACAATGTGGTTTTCTGATGATGAATATGAAACTCCTTTGTCAAAGTTGCAATCGTCCTATTCAGAAAATGAGTTCCTTGATCACTCATAAGTATTCTTTGGAATCCAAACCTTGTAACCACATTTTCAAACAAAAGTCACGCAACAGTCTCCGCACTGCAATCTCTGACTGTTCGAATTTGACCCATTTGGTTAAGTAATCCATCGTAGTAATAATGTATCTAGATCATGACATCTTCATTGGTGGATTGATCAGCCCATAAAAGTCAACTGCCCATTTATCAAAGGCTTGTAACGTTACTTGTGGTACTAATGACATCTCATCCCTCCTTGAAGGCTTCCTAAGTCTTTGACAAACATTACAACTTTGGTAGAATTCCTTAGCATCTTTATGAAGGGTTGGTCACCATAATCTTACACGTAAAATATTTTGAGTTGTTTCCTTCCCTGCGTAATGAATTCCTACAACCCCTTCATGCACCTCTGATAATATCATTCATCTTTCATGCTCCAATATGAAACGTCGCATAATACCATTTGTGCCTAACTTGTACAAATTTCCTACTATCAACTGATAATATGACACCTTCACTACTAAATGCTTCTTCTGCACAACTGTAAACTCTTGTGGGACTACTCTTGTACTTAAGAATTGGACTCTATCTGTAAAATAATCATCAACCACCTGATTTGCAAATAAATGTGCATCTGTTAGATTGTCATCCAAGTTTCTTGCATCTTCCCTTGTTAGTATGCATGACAAATGATCTGGTCCTGAATTAAATTTCCATGGTTTCACGATCACCTCAAAGTCATATTCCTGAAACAATAATATCCATATGCATATTCTCCCCCCCAACACTGGCTTGTTAACTAGGTACCTCAGCACTGAATGGTTTGTATACATATTAACGTGTGATCCTAAACGATACTGTCTAAACTTCTGCAATGCATACACCATTTACAATCCTTCTCATTCTATAATAGTATAGTTTTTCTCTGTAGATGATAGCTTCCTACTTGAAAAAGCAATGGGATGATCTAACTCTCCTTCCCCTGGCTGAGCCAAAACTGCACCTAGCGCTATAGAGGATGCATCAACATGAACATGGAATTCCTTCATCCAGTTTGAAAAAACTAGAATTGGCGCGGTGACCAATTTCAGCTTCATTGTATCCAAAATATATTGACATTCCTCATTCCACTAAAAATTAATTTCCTTCTTCAAGAAATTCTACAACGGAGCTGTGATCTGCGCATATCCTTTGATAAACTTTCTATAGTATATTGTATGACCCAAAGTGGCTCTCAACTGTTGCATTGAAGTGCATGGTGACAAATAAACAATTACAACTATCTTCATAGGATCAACTAAAAATCCCTATTTACACACCACATGTCCCAACAAGATTCCGAAAGGCGCACAAAAAACACATTCTTCAAATTCAATGAGATCTAGAATTTCTTGTACCTATCCAACATTAAGCACATAGTCTCAACATGGTTCTTCCACAAACCAAATACTGTCCAATCATCCAATCATCTGAGTACACTTCCAAGAACTTATGGATAAACTCTTTGAAATCTACTACAACTAATCTAGAAAATATTGTTGGTGCATTCTTTAACCCATAATGCATAACTGTGTATTGATAGCTTCCCCATTCTATCACAAACATTGTCTTATGTTTGTCTTCTTGCACAATCTTTATCTAATGATACCCTGAAAATCCATCAGTGAATGAAAATGCTTCTTGTCCCCCTACATTCTCCAACACTTCATCTATAAACGAATTCAAAAATGGATCATGCAAGCAAACATCATTCAATTTCCTCAAATCTACACATATTTTGATTCCTCCGATCTTATTGTCTTGCACTACCATGGGTTCAATAATTCCTGCTTCTAGCATCCTGTCTATCTCTGCTTTCACCTTCTGCTTATACACTGGATTTAGTCTGTAGGGTATCTATCTCATAGGCTTGGCATCCAGATTCAGTAGAATCTTCATCTCTCCTAACTCCCCAACAATCCCTTTCATCTCTGAGAATGTAGTCGGAAATAGGTCCTGATACTTGCGCAGTAATTCAACAATATTTCAATTGTTTCATTGCTCCAACAGTCTCCTATGTTCGCAAACTTGGGTTTATCTTCTGTTCCAATATTTACTTTGCACATTCTTAAAGGCTTTGCATACACAACTAATTCAAGCTCTGGACTTTCTACCACACATTCTCCTTTAGTTTATGGTATTTTCAAGTTTCATGGATCCTCCTCTCCTTGGTATTCTTCAAAAAAATTACAACAGTGAAAAACTTCTTCAACTGTCATAGTAACTCTAGGTGCACTATACAAAAGAATTGATCCCATCGATTCTTAGAAGAAAAAAAATTGTGCTTGATAACCTACAAGGCTAAGTCAATCGCAAGTGCATCATCTTCAAAGCTAAAAGTTACCTTGAAATTTTGAGTTATTTCTTCCCAATATGCATTTCCTCTACGCACTTCCATTTCTATGTACCAGTTCTTCGAGATCGTGTCCAGAGTATGTACAAACAAATGTGTCCACTCTCACTTAGGTAATGATCTCCATGTGTTGACAGGAGAAATTGATCGTCCGTCAACTGGAAGAGCGAGTCCGTTCCGGGGTTGTCTAAATAACCCAAGCCATTTGGTGTAACTAGTTCTGACGGGTTTAATGGCTCCGTTAGCCAATCTAAGAATCCTAAAAGAAACGAATAAAAGAGAGAAATAACTAACTAATTACTAAAAACTATATATATATATATATATATATACATATGTTCTAATGTAACTGTAGTAGTTGTATTTAAGTAGAAGGTATAGAAGTCTCGTTTATTTACATGATTTACAAGCTACAAGTTTTAATCAAAACTTACGAAAATCGATGTGAAAAATGATTGCTTATAGGAAGCAGATAAAGAAAGCACATAAAAATATTTATTGTTTTTCTTTTATAAATTTAAAGAATCTTGCAAAAAAAAGTTAATGAAACATGAACATGTGGATAGTCAAAGCTGAACCATACATTCTAGTTTCAATGATATGTAAATGACAAAAAAATACAAAGAAGCTATCCTGTCAATGAATTAATGAGGTGTATCCACGCATCTGCATGAGTGGTGAACATCCAATTGCCATGTCCAAGAGAGAAATCTGCAATGAACATTATGACTGTTCTAAATAAATTCAGAACATGTATTGGCAGCTTAGGTTTTAATGACAGAAAAGGAAACAAAAACATAAACCCGTGATCTCATAATTATACATGATTACAACAAGATAAATCTGGAGGCAATCTATTCATTTTATCATTCAATTTAAAACTCAAAGATAAATCCCATTATTTAAATCAAAGATATAATCACAACATTTATATTTTGATTGAAGCAAATGATAGATGGTATTTATAATATAAACCTCCTACACATCACAGATCATTTAATCTAAATATATCAGACCTGCATATGTAACATGATTAAAAAAACATAAATAAAAACATTATAAACAAAAGGCTAAAGCCAAAATGCATATATGCCGTTCTATTAAGTTTCTGGAATTACTTGTCCATTCTGTAGTCCTGGAAGAATTTTTTTGGATAATACACTTTAAAGATTGGAAAAATTAATACATAAATGATAATAATTAACCATGAATTGATAAAAAATACTAAATCTATTTAAATCAATGCATAATCAATTATTCAAAGAATATGAATATATTATAATAAAAATAAAACCATTTTACTCACAGGACAAAAGCCATTAAGAAACCTTGAATTCCATATTCTTCTTTGAAAATACTTGTCCATTCTCCCAAAGATTCCAGCCATCCATTACTCCATTTGAAAAGAAATAAAAAGTTTACAAAAGATATAATATACAAAAGATAAAGGAGAAAAATCCTCCTCTCCAATTCTTGGATCTCCCAGGCTCTGAACTTTTTCATATATTTATACAATGAATGAATAGTCTGGGCGTCACTATTAATTTTCGCCACCTGAAATTTTCCTCGTAAAAAGACATCAATATCTCTCAAATCGTGCATTTTTTGGGGAAAATCTCTATGCGAAAGGTAAATGGGTCCATTTCAGTTCTGGGTTTTCAACCGATTCTTCAAATTTCTCACGGTTTGACTGCAATTAGTTCTGCAAAATTGTCTATCTGATCTTGATGCCTTTCCAATTTTTATCTCTTGTTGCTCATAAAATTATTTGTAACAATCCAAAATTATTTTTGGATCAATCATCTTGAATGTATTTGGATAATAAAATCAAGCCATGATCAGATCGTATCAAATATTTGATAATAGAAACTTGTGAAACAAAAAGAAACCTAAATTAATAACCTAAAAATTGAGAATAAAACAAAATCTAGAACAATAAAATAAAAAATGAATTTAAACTAACTATAAGTTCTAAACAAACATTGTTTATAATGATCCTAAAACTCTAGAAGTTTCAAGTTAATGGAGAAGAGAAAAATATTAATTTTGGTTTTTTACAAAATCAAACAAATGATAGATAATTCTTTTATTATTATTATTTTGAAATGAGATGCAAAATGATTTTTTTTTTTAATTAATTAATATCACCAAATGATTTTATGAAAATGAGAAACCAACCAAGATATTATTTGATGAAGTATTGAACCCATTATTAAAAATAGTCAAACTTGCTAATGAGCAAAAGAAAGAACACACAATCATAATTCAAACGAAAGTAAACATTTGATAAAAATTAACGTTTTGTTTAAATTGAGATTTTTATGCTCGTTTCTAACTTTTGACATATACTCTTGTAATGAATATATCATACTATAGTGAATGTCTTAAGTTTGTCTCAAAGCAAGCCAAGGTATGAAACTATTTGAAAAGGTTGATTCTGTAGCTCATTATAATTATCAAGATTCTAACGGGGGGCCCTTTAAATTTTGTAAAAACTTTAGGGGGAGTTGTTGGGGCCCAACAAATGACGACTTACTAGGTGAAGTAGTTATCTCTGATCTGGTAATATTTCATCTTAGGAAGAAAATAATAAGACTTGAAAAAGGATTTAAGCTCCCTGAAATAAATTCACTCTAAGACCATATAGTATTTGGATAAGCTCAATGCTATAATCAGAAAATAGGATTTTTTTTGCAGAGGATTATAACCTGAAATAATGTCTTAATCAAGGAGTCACGATGTTTATAAAAGAACTTCAATA
>JASDQU010299094.1:0-13978 GCA_032191745.1 Picea mariana
TGTGTAGTTTCCTAACTTCATCTCTAAGTTTGGAACTTTGTCTAGACACTCCACTGTGTGGCCATCTGCTATCGCAACATCAAACCTCTCAAACTCCTCTGTCTAAAGTGCCCATCTCGATACTAGTGAAGCGTCGATAAAGTTGTGGGTGGCCCCACCATCTATCAGGGTGATTTCCCATTGCCCCTGGATAATCCCTATGATACGGAGGGTATCATACTTGGGAACACCAGAAAGGGTCACTATGACACCTCCCTTTGTTGGTTTCCTCCTGTTATCCTGTTCTGGCAGTTGTGGGACTACTAGAGGATGGGCTTCTGCTGGTGTCAGTGATCTACAGGGAGGTTTCTCCTCTACTGGTACTGACTCCTCCTCTGAACTAGTGGATCCACTATCATGCTCCTCCTCCTCACTGTCCACACTGTCTTATGCTACCTAAATATAATGAATCTCTCCCTTGCCCATGCACCTGTGGCCTAGGACCCAAGGATCTCTGCAACTGAAGAAAACTTTTTTCCCCATAAGCTTTCGCCTAGTCTCATAATCCAACTTCTCCTTGCCCTTCCATTCTCTCTAGAATGGCTTCCTGTCTCAATCACTCTGGGGCACAAATGGTTTGGAGAAAGTTTTAGTCTTTGGCATTGAGGTTTCCAGATCTCGAGTGTGAAGGATGGCATCCTGCAAAGTGGGAGGTCTGTATGCCTTCACCCATCCTTTCAAAGGCTCTGTGAGTCCTTCTGTGAATAGCATGATCATCCTGGGCTCTAATATATTTGTCACTGCCATGGCTACCCACTGAAACTCTGTGATGAATGCCTCTGCTATGCTAGTTTGACTCAACTAGGCTAGATCCCTGACGTGTATCTCAGGATCCTTCCTGTCAAACCTGTCCATGAGCCTATCTATAAACTCCCTATAGGAGATGATGCAATTGTGACCCAATGTCACCAGTCCATGGTACCACCACTCGTGTGCCTCACCCTCCAAGTGTAAGGTCGCAAAATTGATGGCCTCTGTCTCAGTCATCTAGTTGAGCTTGTAATACGTGTCTAGCTTATGTTCCCAGGATCTGGCGGTGTCTTTGGACGATCCATCGAAAGAATGGATGGTGAGTTTCCCAACTTTTCAGATGAAATCGAGGTTATTCCCCTGCTGCTGATGTGGTCCTCCCCTCTGCGACTCTCTGGGGCAGTTCCTGATTCTGAGTCCACAGTACTCGACTAGGGTCATGTCCTGATGGAAGTCACGACCCAATGTTTCATACTCCCTCCTATACTCTGCAATGTTGTCAGCATGAGTGGGTGGCCTCTGTGGTATCGGTGGCAGTGTTGCTACCGGGGGTGCCATCTGGAAACTGGGAAACAAGGGACTGAGAATCCTACTCGCAGAGGTGTATGTGCAAGATGGTGACTGGGGTCTACTGCCTTCTCCTAAGTTTCCCTGTGCTGCATGCGGGACTTGTGTATCTGGGGTGCCCACTCTAGCCAATATATCAACCACCTGTGCCAAGGACTGAGACATGGTTCGTTGACTAGATAACATATCGTTGATAACCTGCATGAAAGCTGCCTCTGGATCTACGGGGGCCTTGCCACTGCCCTCTGGTCACTCATATCTATCTCCTAGCATCCTCTCTACCTTGTGCTCAGCCTCATGCTTTTCCCTTCTCTATGCTTCTCTGTGTGCCCCTTCCTCTTCCTCCGAGCTAGGACGAAAAGGGGGAAAATCAGGCCTATGCCTTCTTTCCTGATGCCTGTTGTAAGTGACATATTCTTCACCTACATGTTCATGGCCCTCTGGGTCTTCTACTGCACTCATTGTCTTTAGTCACAGGCTGGCAGGACTAAAGCTCCAATACCATTGTAATGTTCCTGACTTGGATAGTCTGGGAAATGTTGTTAATGTGTGTGTAGGATCAAAGGTTCACAACATATAAATGATCATACAAATAATAAACACAACAAAGGACTGCAAAGTTTGTATTATGATATCTCTGTGGAATACAAAATGGTCGAATGCGGCTGAATAAACTGACAATACTCGACTAGATCAACAGATAAAGGATCTTAGCCGGAATACAAATAAGCAACTGCGACTAAATAAAATAACAACACTCGGCTAGATCAAAAGACAAAAGGATCTTAGCTGGAATACAAATAAGCAACTAAAAGATAATACCCGGAATATGAGAGCACTACGGAATCAATGAAGAATGATGGAAGACCTGGATAATCTTCTCGGTGACTAGGGTGTGTCTTTCAACACCGAAATCATCCAATTGGTGTCTTCCTCCTGGAATACACTGAACTATCTCTCCTGAGATGTGCCTCTTCTCCTCAATGACAAGTCATAATCTGCATAATGATGAATTAGGTCACTAACCCTTCCTTTATAGCTTTCCAAAACCCTAAATCATGCTAAAACCCTAATTCGTTGTTGATTTCCAAAACCCTAAATCATGTTGAAACCCTAATTTGTTGTTGACTTCCAAAACCCTAAATCACTTTTGAAACCCTAATTCACTATTGACTTCTATTTTTAGCTCATAATGACTTAAAAGCGCTTTTAACCCTTTTTAGCTCAATGTCACTTTTTGAATATAACACCTGTGACTGGAGTGACCTCTAGTAATCTTGTTTACCCCTCTTTGGCCCTGGCTATAGTCTAACGGGGTGGTTTAGACCATTAAGCCTCCTCTTCTGGACCTCCTATTTGGAAAGGGACATTACAATCTCCTTGTGGTAGGATTGACAAGCTCCACATAGGTGCAATGTTGTCACCATCTCATATGGAAAGTGTGACGAGGTGTCACGTGGACGCCACATGTTAGTGGTATAGAGGTCTAACCCCAAGAAATTTTGAAGGCCATAACCTTCGATCTGGAGCTTAGTTTTGAGTGAAATTTCCATCGTTGGGAAGTTATCACCAAGCAAAAGATCATGGAGTTTTCTAAGAGAGGATTTGAGATAGTTAAGAAAAGGGGAAATCCTAATACCCCCACCCATAGGGGTTTGGTGTGTTATAGAGTGGTATCGGAGCATAGTTCAAACTCTAGGCTTCAATGGGTCATTGAGACTACTTAATATTGTTTAAAAAGGATATATGTTGTCTTGAATGCATGAATCAGAATACTTCCATGGAATTCTAATTGTGATTATTGTTTCAATGAGTAGGACAAATTGAAAAAGGATCACAGAAGTGAATGGTGCATCACAGTATGGATGATCTATCACAACTTAGACATTAAGAATATGATGGTCAGAGGGATAGGGAAACTCCATATTTGATGGACATTGTGAAGTTTCTGAAGGAAAATAATGAGAGGCTTATCAAATCCCATGCCGAACATGAAAAGTTGAACAGAGTTCTACTGTAGAGTCTGTCTGAAATTCAAAAACATCTACAGCAAGGACCTAGCAATGTAGAATTACAATAGTAGGAGAGGTTAAAAACCCTTTCGAATTCCCAAAATCATGGACTGGATCACAATGATGCGGGAAAGAGTTAACCAAAATAAAGAGTCAAGGCACTAAGAGAGTTGGATCGAGTGGAGGAATTTCCGCGAAGTCCTCTAGTCGAAAGACTAATTAAGTAGGATAGTCTAGTAGTGGCACGAAATCCAGTAATTATAAGAGGAGAAAGAGGTAGAAATCTCATATTTTTCTGACTGGACAATTCAAGAAGGCTAAGCCACCTACCTTTGATGGATAAATAAAGAAAACGAGAGGAATTCGAAGCATGCATATTTAGCTTGAAAAAGTACTATTGAGTACATAACTACTCAGACAATACCAAGGAAAGGATTGCAGTGTTTAACTTGAATGGAGGGGCTTCCATCTGGTGGGAAGACCTCAAGGAAATAAAAAGGATAAAGGAAATAAAATTAGCCTAAAAATAGTTTGAGAGACACTTTTGCAAAGCTTACCTATCTAAAAAGTATTATGATGACAAAATAAAGGAATTCTATGAGCTTAAGTTGGGGCAACTCACCTTGGAGGCATCTGCAAAACGATTTATGGAACTGTTGAGGTATATTGTTCCCTACCTTAAGGATGAGAAGGAAAGAATTCAATGTTTTCCCAGTGGGTTACCACAGTCATACCAATATCAAATTGAGTTTGAAAAACCCAAGACGTTGGAAGACACCATTCGAGAGGTTAAATGTTGTGACGATGAGTCTAAGCTCAAGCATGAGTCTCCTAAGGATTGGAAAAGAAAGGAAAAGAGTGGATTCCAGAAGAAGGTATTCAAGTCTTTTCCCCACAAGAATTATGGGAAGGATGCACAGTCGGTTCATCCAAGCAAGAGTGTGAATCAGAAAAAATTTCATCTCAAAGTATGAATAAGCCAATAGAGCAAATAAAGGAAAGAGCAGAGAAGCCCAAGAAAGGAACTTTGCAATGTTGGAGATGTGTAGAGACAAATATATTGAGGGATTGTCCCCATAGGTAGCATGACAGTAGAAGAGTATATAACATACATGGGGCAGCTACAGTCAAATATGTAGCTAGGAGTGTACCAAGAATCTATGCAGTGGTAGAAAATCGACAAGCAAACCACCAAGCCTCTGTGGTGGAATTGGAAGGTATAATTACTGAACAACCAATCTCTATTTTAATTGAACCAAGATCTAATCTTATTTATGTTTCACTTCGAGTGGTTGAGGCATGTTCATTATAGAGAAAGAATCACACCAAAGCGTGGTTAGTTCAATTAGCCATTGGAACAAAGAGGAAAGTGGTGGAGGTCGTTGAATATTTTCCAAATCAGATGGAGAGATTTAAGACCCAAGCCGATTTGAATGTTCTACCCCTTGGCTCTTATGGAGTGTTTATGGGAATGGATTGGTTATCCACCCATAAGGAAAAATTGAACTGTTATGAGAAAATTCTATAATGTGAAGATGAGGGAGGAAATACGAGAATGTTGCAAGGCATTCAGAATCCAGTCTATGTGAGACAAATATCAACGTTACAACTCAATAATTTTAGCGGAAAAGGGTGTCATCTGTATGATATACAAGTACTAAATTCAACAGAAAGTGGTGAGATAAAGATTGAAGATCATCCAGTGTTATCGGAGCTCATGGATGTATTTTTCGAGGAGGTGTCTATATTACCTCCAAAAAGAGACCTTGAATTTCCAATCGATCTCATGCTGGGATCAATTCCAACATCGAGAGTTCCTTATAGGATGAGTATGCACAAGTTGGTAGAACTGGAGATGCAATTGGAAGAAATGATGGACAAAGGTTACATCAGACCGAGTGTGTCCCCATGGGGAGAGCCAACCCTATTTGTAAAGAAGAAGGATGGTACCTTAAGATTATTCATCGATTATTGGCAAATGAACAAGATGACCATCAAGAACAGGTACCCCTTGCCTAGAATAAACAATCTATTTGATCATATCATAGGGGCTACAATTTTATCAAAAATAGATTTGAGATTGCGGTATCATCAAGTTAGGATTAAAGATGAAGATATCCACAAGAAAACCTTTAGGACAAGGTATGGGCACTATGAGTTTGTTGTGGTGCCATTTGGACTTACAAATGCACCAGCTACATTCATGTGTTTGATGAATAGTGTGCTTAGCAAGTATTTAGACAAGTTTGTTTTAGTGTTTGTGGACGACATTCTGGTGTATTCAAAGAATCAAGAGGAGAATTAAGAACATCTCAGAATGGTGTTACATGTGTTAATAGAGCATCATCTATATGCCAAATTCAACAAGTGTGATTTATTTAAAAAGGAAATCCAGTATCTAAGCCATGTAATCTCATCCGAAGGAGTTGAAGTAGACCCTACAAAGATCAAAGAAATCATGGATTGGCCTGCCCCTATAAACATGAAAGAAGTGATATCCTTCATGGGATTAGCTAGATATTACAAGAGATTCATCAAGGGATTCTCCAAGATTGGAAATCCTATTACGTCATTCCAAAGGAAGGGAAGGAGGTTCACATGGTCGATAGTTTCCAACAACTGAAACAAATGTTGACCAACACCCTTATTTTAAAGATTGTGGACCTAGAAAAAGACTTATTGGTTTGCATAGATGCTTGCAAGGAGGGACTCGATGGAGTTATCATATAAGAAGGACATGTGGTTTGTTATGAATCATGGAAGTTGAACAAACATGAGCAGAAGTATGCTACCCACAACCTAGAACTTGTCGCAATTGTACATGTGTTGAAGATGTGGAGACATTACCTACTCAGGAGGAGATTTATCCTCATGACTAACCATTGTGGTATGAATTATTTATTTGACCAACCAAGGTTGAATGATAGATAGGCCAGGTGAATGGAATTGATCAATGAGTTTGCCTTCCAAATCAAACATATAAAAGGAAAAGAGAACAAAGTAGTTGACATACTCATCTGAAGTGTTCAAACAATACTTTTAGCAGCAACAACTATAGAAGAGTCCAACATTCAACAGAGGATTAAGACCCTCTTGTCGGAAGACAAGTTCTTCAATCAAGTGAAGGAAAAGTTGCAGCAAGAACCTAAGGAAAAGAGCTATGAAGGATGCCAACTAAGGGTTGATAATCTATTAATATATAATAAGAGGTTATATGTGCCTAATTCAGCAGATCTGAGGCAATTGATTATGGACAAGTTCCACAAGAGGCCATACGTCGGTCATCCCGATTACCATAAAATGGTGACAACATTTAGGAAATTGTATTATTGGCCTAGGATGAAGCAAGACATTGCTCATTGTATTATGGAGTGTTTAGAGTGAAAATAGGTGAAAATCGAGCATCGACACCCTCAGGGACTATTGCAACCTATACATATACCAGAATGGAAATGGGAAGCCATTTCCATGGATTTTATCATGGGTTTACCAAAGAGAGTCAAACAACATGATGCAAGCATGGTTGTAGTAGATAAGTTTAGCAAGGAAACTCATTTTATTCCCATAAAGTCTACTTTCAAAGCCATAGACGTTGTCAATGTTTTCATGAAAGAGATATTCAAGTTTCACATTTTTCCTAAAACCATAATTTCAGGCAGAGATGCTAAGTCCACCTCAAAATTTTGCAAAGCTTATTTGTAGTTTTAGAGACACAGTTGGTGTTTAGCATGACCTACCATCCTCAAACAGATGGTCAAACTGAAAGGATGAACAAAGTGTTAGAGGATATGCTACGAATGCATGTTATGCGTAGACCCAAGCAGTGGGAAGAATATCTACCTTTGGTAGAATTTGCGTACAACAATGGTTATCAAGAATCATTGAAGATGAGCTTGTTCGAGGCTCTGTATGACAGGAAGTGCAGAATTATGATTATTTGGGACAATCCAGTGGACAAAGTTACACTTGGACCTGAATTACTAAAGGAAATGGAGAAAGCCATAGTTTATATAAGGAAGAATCTAAAGATTTCCCAGGTAGACATAAGAGTTATGTTGATAGCAAGAGAACCCCCAAAGAGTTTAAAATAGGAGACCATGTGTATCTCAAGGTGAAACCCAAGAGAAGGTACCTAAAAATGGGGATGTGTGCTAAGTTGGCTCCTCGTTATTGTGGACCATTTGAAATCCTAGAGAGAATAGGACCAGTAGCATACAGACTTCCCTTACCACCTACTATTAGAGAACATAATGTATTCCATGTGTCTTTGTTAAAGAAATATTCACACGATTCTAATCATATTATTGATTGGATTGTAATACAGGTGGAACCAGAGGGAGAATTCCATCCATATCCCCAATGCATCATGGACAGGAAAGAAACGATGCTCCAGAATTGATCCATTGCGTAGGTCAAGGTGCAATAGAATCATTTTGGAGCCGATGAAGCTACATGGGATCTGAAAGATGCCATGACATTGGCATACCCATTTTTTTTTATTGTATAATTGTAAATGCATGGTGTTTTAAACATCGATGACATTGTTTCTTTAAGGGGGAGGGGAATGTAACACCATGTTTTCTCCCAAGACTGTAATTAAGCACAAACTTCATATGTTAACAATATGAGGCATGTAATTGTATTTTGATTTAATATAAACACCAAATTGCTAAATGAGAGGGAACAACCTTGATAAGTACTATCCATGATACACTAGAGGAAATTGATGAGGTATAGGGACTGATGGGATCGTTGAGTGAAATGGAGATGAGATGCATCAGTGAAGAAAATATGAAGCTTGCACAACAAGCTAATTTATTCTTACAAACATGATGACTTCACCTACCAGCACACCAAACTGATGGAGGATATCACATGATCATTAAAGAGAAGGTCATGGAGGTGGTTGATTAGTAATGACTGCAGAAGTTGGCCCATACAGAGAGAGAATGGCCAATTGAATAACTAATGGGCGAAATGTACCACAAAATGCCCCCTTCAAATTACGAAAGGAAAATTGTAGGTTATGTCTACAGGACACTGCAAAGATCCAAAGGAGATGGAGAATAATACCGGGGAAGGAAAAATGTAACGTGCACAGGATGAGAGAGTATGGAAAAACAGAGACACATAGAGGAGAGTAAGGAGATATGATAAAGAGACCCTGGAAAATGGATATGGCATGCAGAGACTAAAGAATGAAACAAAATACTGAGCAGGAGAAAGGCTAAGAGACGAGAAACAGAGTGCAGAGGCATGAATGTGTTGATTAAGAAAGAAAGGAATAGATTTCTGAAAGAAAATAATAGGCTTGTCTAAGCTATTGATGATCACCTTGAACAGAGATGACCTGGATTCCCGAACTAGAGCAATAATGGGTTGCATCTTGGTGCTTACTAGATAGAAAATGACACTGGTAAGGCGAGGTCTCCAAGGGATTGTTAAGAAGATAAATGACTCACTTGTGTAGAGGAAATATAGTTGGGAAACCACCTGATAAACCCATATAAACCCAAAGCTCGGTGGGAGGTGGCAAATTCTGTTGTGTTAGAGGGAGAAGGAGAGTAACCCTCTTGGATCATTGCAGACTTGGAACCTTACCAAGTCAATTTCCTTAGTGGTATCATGGCTTGGAATGAGGGTGGTGTGTTGTATAAAGTGACTCTACAACAAGGCCTAAGGTTGGGACGAAAGGTGTCCTCTCTCAATCAGTTGGATTGGATTATTCCCTTATCAGATAAGTATTCATCTGTACTGAAACCGACTGTGAATGATTTATGTGAATGCTCATGAATAGAACAATTGTATGATAGCACATATGAATGTATAAATATAAGAGATTGTCTATATACTTAACCTATGATTTTGAATGATGTAAGATAAGTTATGGTGTGATGTTTACAATTTCCAGGTTAAATCACAAAAACGAATAAATACAAACTGCTACCCGCTAGAATACTATACATACATACATACATACATACATACATACATACATATATATATATATTCCCTGTGTGGAGAGCATACACAATCATGTGAGGATTTAACCTTAATTTTTGCAATTCGTAAGGGCCGTAGAATGGTCTAGAGTCCTCGAGAGTCAAAATCGAAGTCTTGTAGAACTCGAAAAATGGCTAAGTCCTTAGAACGGATAGTTATGATTCTATAAACCCTGTGTTGGTTAGCGAATAACAACAATTGTTGATTTGAAGAGATCATCATAGTTGATTGGTGGGTTTTTTGGAGTCACCGCTTCGGAGAGATCCCTCAAACGTCATAGGAAAGACTCTGAATGAGAGACTTTGAAACAAAACCTTTCGGAGTAAGGCCTTTGGAAGGAAATATCATGTGTTGTGAGAATAACTCCAAAGAAAAGTCCTCGAAGTCGAGCCAATGTGAATCGTAGATCTGGAAGCAAGAGGGATGAATCCCCATTCGTTTATCATTACATGTCCCACTTAGTAATTCGGAAGGGAGAGAGATGATTGGGAGCGTCAAAGAGGAGACACGTGTCAGTAGTTTATTAGGTGACTGGATTGAGTGCAAGTCGAGCTAGCCCAATGTTTGTTGTCTTCGGAGTAATCCTCTGATACCTTAAGAGCGCGAGTCCAATAGAGGGAATATATCAACCGTAGGTCAGGATATGGAGAGATGGCATGATATCCATCGATCTTCCATGAGTCTCTTCTAAGTTAAGTAATGCATTCATAATGTCATGGCTGATGTGGCATTCCAGTGGGGCAACTAGAGTGAATTTAGAGTGGTAGGAGTCACTCACCCATCAGTGGATGAGTCGAGCATGGTCAATGAGGCTAGAGAACCTTAGACTTCAAATATATCTCAACCGTCTTTCAGGAGATTGTGACTTGCATCTACGTCCGTCCATCATGGAGAAGGTATATTCCTCGATACCTTTCTTTTGGAGTAGTGAAACTTCTCAAGTCATTCTAGCCCCAAATGAATGGCATCAAAAGGGAATATTCTTCGATACCGTATCTGCCAGAGGTGAGTGATGAGGGTACTGGTAGAGAGTCCGAGCAATAACAACGACCAACCTACATGGATCAGAATCTCCCCATGGCAGGATTGACAGGGGTGACATAGGTGCAATGTTTTCGCCATGTCAGATGGAAAGTGTGACAAGGTGTTATGTGGATGCCATGTGTTAGTGGTATAGAGGTCTAAGCCCAAGAACTTTTGAAGGCCATAACCTCCGATTTGGAGCTCAGTTTTGAGCGAAATTTTTGTCGCTGGGAAGCTCTTGATGAGAAGAATACATGGAACTATCTAAGAGAGGATTTGAGATAGTTAAGAAAAGTGGAAATCCTAATACCCCCACCCATAGGGGTTGGGTGTGTTAGAGTAAGCATATTCCTTGGATAACTCAACATGGATAGGAACACACCCTATAGTTATATATAGAAAGGAAGGAACACTAGAAAAGGAGTTTCGAGGTATGGGATGTTACTTGGAGAATGAAGGGATTAGGGAAGCTTGATAAAAAAACTCCAGCATGATATTGCACCTTAGTTCTTCCTCTTCATCCATTCCATAAATGGTTCATTTATACAATCCTTAAGAGGTTAAGGAGGTTTAATTCTGTTTGGTATGGGATTAGGGAGGTTGGGAAACGATCCCAATCGAAATCCCCGCCTGAAAAAGTGGAATTATTTTATTTTTTACATTTTTTGAGGGCATCCGTGGGCTGCAAGCTAGCAAGGCGCAAATGTCCACGTGTTGCATAAAGGAAACCCATGGATATAAAAAAAAGTCAATTTTTTTAGGTGACTTTGATGAAGGAAGTTGGGATTTTGATTAACAAACTAGGGGAAAGTTTAGACCATGTCACAAATGCATAGGTGTGGAAATTTGTGCTATAACAATTTCATATATGAGAATGAAAGAGCACAATATAGTCATCACCTTCTCGTTGGGTTTTCCCATATTGTGTTTCCCAACGTAAATATTGTGTTCAATGTGTGAATAGTGTGGTACTTGGTTTATCTTATTTTATTCTAGACTCATCTTATTTTAGTATTTGATTTATAAATATAGTAATATTACATTTTAATCTTAAGTGAAACACTATATAACTAAGAGATTGCATAAACTTGTAATTCTAATGGAATATCCATGACAATTTACAGATCATTCAACCATATCATGAAATCACATAGGACATTAATCTTACATTTCTTTAGAATAACACTGAACATGATCTGGATTGGATCATTATATTATTTTTCATTTATCTTAATTCTTTTATATTAGAAAAAATTGGAGGAATCAACTTGCAAGGTCATTTTAGTGTCAAGTCCTAGTTTAGAAAATTGGGGTCTAAAAACTTCCAGATCCATTTGAGGAATTAAATGAATTTTTTGGGGCTTTCAGTGCCTAAAACTTCCACCCACACCCTTCACGGTGTTTTATAATCTGATATCTTTCCAATGGTGCAAACCATGCCTCAATAGGAGCTCGTATGCAAAATTTATGCCTCTCACAAGTTGACCTACCTTGTTGACCACCATGGTACGAGTGGATGCCATGTCAGTTGTTGGCCCTTGACCAATTTTTGGAGAACCTTGGTCACGTTTGACCAATTTTGGTACTTCGACAGGCTGGTTGAAGGCAGAGCACAAGATGAAGCAGAGATCGCGAGATCTCGACCCCTTCTTAGGGCATTTTTGGGTTTAGGGTTTACGTAACAGGTATGGGATGTTGGCCCATGGGTTTACCAATGCCTTGGCCCCATCTATAATGTATAAATAGAAAGCTAGATGATGTAAGAAATATAACACTAGGTCTAAGAGAGACGTGGTGCTAAGTGCTATATTATGTTGAGTGCAAGTGATGTAAGTAGTTGGATCTATGTGATTGAGTTAGCTCTGTGCATACTATGTGTATGCGAACTTGCAGGGCTAAGTGCAAGTAACTGTAAATAGGCATTGTGTTGTAACCTAGATTGGCGAAGGAGGGTCTGGCGAGGTGCGCACAGATCTCATGTCCTATGCGGAGTGGGTTCTTGTGTCTCTGTGCTTGTAGAAGATTGAAAGAAGACAATAAAGAAGAGAAGATTTGGTGGACGTAGCCCCACACTGGGGTGAACCACGTATATCATGTGTTGTGGTTGCTTTGTGCATTATAGTTGTTATGTTATTGATGTGATTTATGCTTAGTACAGTGATATATGTTATATTCATATGATATAGTATCTTAGTGCTTAGTAATGTGAATGAATGCTAGATCTGATCTATTTCTATATGCTAAAGTGCTTGGATGTATTAGATCTTGTTGAATACTGTGTTGCTCTGTAACTAGGGTTTCAACCTGCGATGTGAATAAAGGTTAAATACTGATGAATGTTAACTGCTAAGTGCTCTATTAAGTGTTGTAATCACAGATCTGTGTCCCAGCTAGGTTGTAGACACTTGAGTCCTGCAACCACCCCTACCTCTACCTCAGGTGAGACTTCATCTACTTCAAAGGTGTTGCCGAAAGGGCCGATAGTTAGGGTTTTGTTGGTGCGTTGTTGAAGCGTTGAACCCTAGGTTTGTCCCTGTGCCAACAAATGGTTCAGTTGGCGGGACCTGAAACTGTGATTGTTGGGAACTGAAGAAAATAAATCTATGTGCATAGATCTGTTGCTTTAGTGTGCAGTATTCTACTTAACTACGAAGCTTTGTGCTAAGAAAGGAATCAAATCTGAAGAAAAGAGGTAATATCTTAAAGCTTTGTGCTCTAAGAAAGGTAAGATAAGTGGAAACTTTTGTTTTGAAAGAATGGATCTAGGTATGTCTAATAGATTTTGTCCTAGTCTGAAAACTAGGGCACAACTAGAAGAAAGAAGATTGGATATGAGTAAATCTGATAAGAATAGTGAAAGATATGGTATTCCTATGCATAGAAAGAATGTTTGGACTAACACACTAGTACATATTGTAAAAATTCCAACGTTTTATTTGCAGCATTATGGACAAAATTGTCCATATTGTCGCAAAATAGAGGAAATTTATAAAAAAAAAAAATCATGTTGCCCGATAACGTCGGTCTTGCCACGTTGACTTCTCTCTTGCCACGTTAACATCTCTCTTGCCACGCTAACGCCTCTCTTTCCACGTTTTCCACTGGAACGTCTCTCTTTCCATGTTTTCCACTGGAACATCTCTCTTGCCACGTTTGTGAAGATATATGTCGCAATTGCAACGTTTTAGAAACTAGGTTTTCCCCTCCAACGGTCACCTTAGTATGTTCACCAAGTCAAAATACCAATGGTCACTTAGGACTTTTTTACATCGGAATTGCGATGTTACAAAATCTATAAATATGTTGCATTTGATGGATGTTGCGACAAGTTTTCTATAATAACGACGCTTCAAAAGGGGTTTGCGGGTCTTCTCGGCGAACAAAAAATAGATATTTGTTTCAGTATAAGTCTGTGGGGAAGAATGTCAGAAAACATTAGAGTTGGGAAAAGAATTAAAGAGGGTGAAAAGGGTGACGGTAAATGTTATTGCCCTTGCAAAAATTGTTGTACTAGACATCCCGAAAGAGTTTTAATAGCAACAGCTACAAAACATTGTAGAAAATATGGGCACGTGGACATGAGA
>JASDQU010299097.1:6177-18030 GCA_032191745.1 Picea mariana
GTGCGTTCTTCATAGGAGATTCTCTAGTAGCATGGTTGAGTAAAAAGCAAGGCTCCATTTCTTTATCAACTACAGAGGCAGAGTACATTGTTTTTGCTACCTGTTGCACTCAGGTATTATGGATGATTCAGACACTTGCAGACTTGGAGGTAAAATACATTGCACTGATCCTAATTCATTGTGATAACACTAGTTCCATCAGTGTGTCCAAGAATCATGTATTCCACTCCAAGACCAAGCATATTCCCATAAAATACCATTTTATGAGAGAAGGTCACCAATCAGATTGTTCAGGTCCATTACATTCCAACCATAGAAAAAATTGTAGACATATTTACTAAACCTCTAGCCAAGACACCATTTGAATATCTCTGACAGAAGCTGGGTGTCATCCCGTCTCACACCTAAGAGAGTCCATCCTATTAGGGGGAGTTTGTATTGATTGAATATCTGATACCTCCGAAAAATACTACAACAGCTCAGGGGGAGCATGTTTTCTTTGAAATTGATGTCAAAGGGGGAGAAAAGGAGTGGTCTAGACCAGATGCTATAGTTGGAGGTCCAAACAGATTAGCGCAGCTGTTTAGGGTTGCCATCAATGCCAAAGGGGGAGATTGTTGGCATGTTTACAAGAAGAGCGTGCTTGTCATTCATGGAAAGAACAGAAGCAATGATGGCATGTCTACAGGAAATAAAAATAGCAATGATAGCATGCTTACAGTTATTGATGGTAAGAACAACAACGAAGAAGGTATGGTTACAAGAAAGAATAGTAGCAACGTTGGCAAGTTTACAGTTGAGAGACAAAAATGGAAAATAGGCAGACAGAAGGCAAAGTATTTGTTTTTCATTGATGGAAAGCTCAGCCTGACGATGACGAACAAGAAAAAGTAGCAAGAATAGTAGCGCAACAATGATCGCATGGCAAGATCAGAAGCGTAAACTCCATTTCAGAGTTTCGGATACAGGGAGCTGGAGGAGTCAAGGAAGCAACTCACGGTAGGAACTTGCAAAATGCGAAACCTTGAAATCCTGAAACAGGCACATCAACAAAGACTCTATTTTGGAGTTTCAGATACCGAGAGTTAGAGGAGTCAAGAGTTGAGAATCTTCATCACAGGAGTCCTAAAGTTGCGAAATGAGAAACGCTGAAATCCTGAAACAGGCACATCAACAAAGACTCCATTTCAGAATTTCGGATACTGAGAGTTGGAGGAGTCAAGAGTCGAGACTCTTCATCACAGGAGTCCCGAAGTTGCGAAATGCGGAATGTCGAAATCCCAAAACAGGCACATCAACAAAGACTCCATTTCAGAGTTTTGGATACCGGGAGTTGGAGGAGTCAAGAGTCGAGACTCTTCATCACGGGAGTCTCGAAGTTTTGAAATGCGAAACACCAAAATACCTTCAGATCATTTTGTGGATTGCGACATGGAGTTTCGAGGATCGCGACATGGAGTTTCGGAGTTTCAGGGATCGTGACTTGGAGAGTCGAGATGCCTCACAATAGGAATTCGTGACATGCGAAATTTCGAAATGCCGAAATGCAAAAAACACCTTTTGGTGTAGGTTTCAGATACGGGGAGTTGGAGTGTAGAAACACTTCACCACAGGAATGCCAAAATTACGAAACATCGAAATGCATTTTTGAATGAGGCTATGATCACAACCAGTGGTCACATCTGCGAAGATTGAGGAAGGAGTTAGTGCAACCAAACTCCATTTCGGTGATCGTGACTTGGAGTGTCGAGACCCTTCATCGTAGGAATGCTGAAATGTGAAATTGTGAAAGTGATTTATGGATAAGCACTTGGTCACCGCTGGTGGTCACATCGTCGAAGAGTTGTAGAGAAGATCTTGAAGAGAAAAGCTCCATTTCAGAGTTTGGGACATGGAGAGTCGAGACGAATCTTCACAGAATCCCCGAAACGCGAAATGTGAAATGCGTGTTCAAAATTGGCCCCTAGTCATAACCTATGGTCACATCGACGAAGGCTCAAGGGAAGAGCCAGCACAAAGCTAATCTCCATTTCAGAGATCACAACTTAGAGAGTCGAGACTCTTCACTACAGGAATGCTGAAATGCCGAAATGTCGAATTGTGAAATGGTGAAATCAATGCGAGACCATATGCTTGTAATCCAACGGTGCTGGATACTTGGAAATCTGATCGAAGGGCTATTGTTTCTCTTTAAAGTTAATCATTTAGTTATGATTCAGTTAGCAGAACTGAATCATGACTCTTGGACGGTTGGCGATTCAGTTGCTGATGCTTTTTCTTGGAGGTTCACAGTGTAACTGCTAGAAACGATTGATGGTTTCTGCTAGAGGTGCTGAAGAGTCTCAAGGTATCTGCGAGTGGAATGAAGACTGTTCATAGAGGCGATTGACAGTTGGAAGAGTGTTGAAGTCTGTAACTGCAATAGAGAGGATGAGCTCAACTGTGACAGAGAAGATGAAGAGTCTCGACTGCTGGAGAGGCTAAGGAATCTCAGCATAACACCCAGTGATGATGGACACATGGGTTTAACAGCCAAAGAAGCTGAAGAGTTGCAATGATGATTAGGCAGAGGACTTAACATGGGGAGAGCATGCAGAAGCATTGGATATAGAGGATGCATAAGATGCACAAAGAGAACATATACGCAGAACAGAGAAGAGATGGTTGCTGCTGTTGAGAGTGATTAAGGTGTGTAGAAGGAGGCAGAGTGTTGGAGCTGAAATGCACAGAAGAGGAATGGTGCATAGATGGGACATGGTGCACAGAGAATAAAAGGCAGAAGAACATAAAGCGTAACGAAGGAGTGCAGGAAGACACTAATGCAGGTAGAGCAGAGTAGTGTAGCAAAAAAGTGATGAGATCAGTAAGCCATTGATAAATATTGTATCACTATGATAAATTTATATATAGAAAACTTTATATTTCAGGGTGGTAGGGAGATGCTAGGGAGGACTGTTGTCCTCATAGGTTCAATTGGGTGCTTGAACACAAGGAGTTGTAGCTTCCATCTGGTTGCAGCCAGAAAAACCAGGGTGGCAGGGTGGTGCAAGGGAGAACATTGGTTCTCTGATATACAGGTCGGTGCCTGTGTAACTAGAATTTGGTGCTTCCATATAGTTGGTGTTGGAACTCTTAGGGAGTTGGTGCTTCCTTCTAGTGGGTGCTAGAGAAACCAGGGAGTCGGTGCTTCTTTCTAGTGGGTGCTAGAGAATCCAGAGAGTTGGTGATCTCAGCAAGTAGCAGCTTGCAAAACAGAGGTTGTAGCTTCATTATGAGTTGGTACTCATAAGTATGATAATGTAAATAATGTAAATATTACTTATCATAGAAAGAAGAAGAGGTTTTTACCCTTTATGGGTTTCCTCAAGAAATATTTGTCTCAGTATATTTCATATGTGTGAATGATGTTGAATGTTCTATTGCTTACTTCCTTGCATTATTGTGATTTTCATTCAGTTCTCTGCAAAGAGTTTAAAATAAGAATAATTGTTTAAGCTTGGTAACAACTGATTCACGCCCCCCCACCCTCTCAGTTGTCCAATAGGGACCCTATCCACAGGATTTTAACCCAAGGAAGGCTACAGATCGTGCCCTGGAAGAGAGGATTAAGTACATCTATGGCGATGTAGAGAAGGGGACATGATGCTACAAGGTAGCCTCCATTCAGAATGGTGCAGTGCACCTTGCTTGCCAATCGATTGTTGGTAAGATATTCTGAAAGAATAGACCCACACAGGTCACAGGGTTTTTGGTTGACCTCGCAGGAAAGTGCGTGGAGGGATTACAGATGAACTAGGTGAAGTACTTAGTCAACCAGCTAGAAGTTGATTGTTGCGAAGCTTAGGATCATGGCTATGAGTTCCACTTTAGCTGGCTCCTGATCCTCATAGTTTTTACTTCTTGGGAGATGATAGAAGGTGTGACCTTCCCAAACATTGAGTCATTTGATCCGCTTGCTACGAAGCTCACCACGCTCTGGTACTCAAGAGGCATGGGAAAACAATGGCATTCGAACGAATTATTCCATACCTACTACCTATAGCTAAAAAGGTCTATCGAATCGTTTCTCTGTATGATGCAAAACACTCTGAATAGGTTCAGACCCCTTATGAAGTTTTGCGTAGATAGGCATTTCATATATATCATCGCGCATGAAGCTGAGAATAAATAAGAGCTTCAGTTATACTATAAGATCACTGAGGAGGACCTGGAAGAAATCAGTAAGGAATGGCCCGCAGAGTTCTTTATACCAGTCGATAAGGAAGAATTGTCCGACCCAAACCTCATTGGAAGCCCAGTAGTTACCCGCGAGGAGTATAATGCACCCAACAATAGCAGAAGAAAGAAGAAATAAGATGTACAGGAACTGAGCAGTGCCTCAAAAGAGACTGCTTCATATTCACCTGGTGGAGGAGGAGGTGACAAAGTGGACAAAGAGGAGAAAGAAGAAAAATAATGGGAAGAAGATAAGTAGGAGCAAGGTGAAGTAACCTCGCCACAGAACCCTCTTTATGATGTGGATCCCTCGAAGAAAAGGAAGGTTTCCCCCATGAAACCTACATCGTGGAAGAAATCCAAAGCAAGCAAGTCGAAGCTTTAGACTGTACTCACGATCGACGACTTCGACTTTATCATTGCAGTCGTATCAGAGGTTTCACAGGACATTTTGCAGAACAACAAATCCAAGCAAGAATCCTTGTCTGATAGAATCATGGCAGAGTTGATAGGAGTACAAAAGGATCTTCAATCTAGTCATGCAATATCCACTGCGCCCCCTCCATCAGAAGAACCAGAGTTGGAATATGAGCCTACCCAATTCCACAAACTAGATGATGCGACCAAAGCCCTCCTTAATTGAGTGCAAGAAGAGAGACAAAAGGCCATAGAGGCCCTGAAGCAAGCACAAGAGGAAATGATAGAGCAATGTAGAGTTATGCAGTAGGAGAAGGATGACCTCCACACCAAGTTTTAAGAGGAGAAAGCACAAATCCAGCAAGAGAAAGAGAAGTTGCTCACAGAGCAGCTCGAAGTCAAAGAAGTAGTCAGCAGAGCACTTCGCTTTGTGACAGGATTAGAGCAAAGGGTGGAAGAACCAGTGGAGCATCAAGTAGTGCAGCTTGCAGAAGTTATCCAGCACCTTCAGTAGAGAATCTCATATATGGAGCTATGAACAGTGCCCAACACTCTGCAAGATGTACAAGATCAAACAGAAGCAACTGCTCAAAGCACAGTTGAGAGAATCAAGGCCCTCGCCATGGAATGTAAACAGCTAAGTGATCGTAGTGCCCAGAATTATGAGTGACTCACTGAGGATCTGGAATTGGAGGCACTGGAGTCACATCTCCAAGAGGCAAAGAATCAAGTAGCAACAGTACAGGCACAGTTGAATCTCCTGTCTTCCGTTGATAGGATGAAGATATCCCAAGAAAAATTCACTGCTCAACAGCAGGTCCATGACATTCAGAGCAGAGTAATGAAAGTGACTCAGAGACTCCAACCAATCCAGAATGAGTCTTGCCAACTTTTCATATAGATTGAAGGCCGAGGAGCAGAACTGGAACAAGTTGTCACTACAGCTGAACAACGGCTAGAGGGACCTATCAACGAAGCAGTTATCTGAGAGTTCACTGAGAAGGAGGCCTTGGCACAGCAACAGTTCGAAGCAGCTCGAGGCTTTTGAAGCAGAGCTACCCAGACCAAAGTGACTCGGGATGAGTCACAGGTGGGTGTTGGGGGTTTGTTGGCCCTTGAACAAGTTTTGAGGATCCTTGGTCATGTTTGAGCTACTTTTGGGACTTCGATAGGCTGTCGAAGGAAGAGCGCAAGTCGAAGCGGAGATCACGGGATCTCGACCCCTTTTTATGTATTTTTGGGTTTTGGTCTTATGTAACAGGTATGGGGATCTGGCCCATGGTTTTACCCATGTTTAGGCCCATTTTGTAATGTATAAATAGAAAGTTAGGTGATGTAAGTAGGAGGCATGTGTATGTATGCTAAGTGCAAAAGTGCAAGAGGTGTATGTGATTCTAAGTGCTAAGAGAAAGTGTTCGATGCTAAGGCTAAGTGCAAGTAATAGTTGTAAATGCTTTGTGCATACTGTATGAGACTTGCAAGGCTAAGTGTTAGCGATTATAAGAGACTGTGTAAAGGCTTTGTGTTGTGACCTAGATCAAGGAAGGAGGATCTGGCGGAGTGTGCATAGATATCTTGTCCTATGCGGATTAGGATTTTGTGGCTCTGTGCATGTAGAATATTGGAAAAAGATAATAAAAGAGAAGAAGAGTTGGTGGACATAGCCCCAAGTTGGGGATGAACCATGTATATCCTATGTTGTTATGCTTTGTGTGATGTATTGATGTTTTTATGTGTTTACTTGCTTAGTTCTTGTCATATATAAGTGATAGATAGCTATGTTGATGTTTTATGCTTAATAATATGAATGAGTGCTAGATCTAACCTATGGGTATGTGCTTAGTGCTCGAATATACTAGATCTGGGTGAATACTGCGATGCTCTGTAATTAGGGTTTTCTCTGTGAAGTGAATACTGTGAACTATAACTACTAAGTGCTCTGTTAAGGTGTTGTAATCACATATTGGTGTCCCAACTAAGGTTGCATACATCTGAGTCTTGCAACCACCCCTACCTCTACCTTGGGTGAGACTTCATCTGCTTCGTAGGTGTTTCTGAAAGGGTCAGTAGTTAGGGTTTTGTTGGTGTGCTCTTGAGCGTTGAACCCTGGGTCTGCCCCTGTCCCAACAGACGCTAAGGAGAATTCAATGCATTGTAGTAATGCATGAAGGTGGCTTGGTTCTGAGGGCAGATAAGTTCAGGGATTTAAATATACAACTTGGTGAAACGCAAATTGAAAGACCTAATGGTCTCACCATCTTTGTAAGTGACTTTATTGTACTCGCTTAACTTCTCAATAGGGATTTTGGATTGTTCATAAGTGGATCTAAACCAATAGATTAATTCCTCCCAGGTGGAAAAAATCTTAGGAGGCAGGTCAAAGAAATCGACTACAACCTTCCCTTCCAAGGAATTGATGAATAGGTGCATGCAAGTATAATTGTCATTGGCCCCCATGTTATGAAAAGCATTAGAAAATGCCACTAGGTGTTCATTGGTACTGACAGTGTTATTTCCTGAAAACTTAGGCAAATGCTCTTTAAAATTTGGAAGTGGATGAGTAGGAGGAGCTAGACTAAGAGGAGAGGACACATGCCATGGTGTAGTTGTGGCATCTTCTTCGAACTGAAAAAGTCCATACTTCTTGATGACTTTGGCAGGGTTCGTAGTAGATTGGACAGGGATATGGTGGTTGTACAAGCTACCAATCACCAATGACGATGAAGATTGGGAATATGGAGCACTTCCAGTGTCACCAGCGCCACCACCAGATGCCATCTTGTGAATGATAGATGAGGGAAAGAAAGACAAGTTGGATGAATCAGATAATGTTCTCCTTAGGGAACTTTGTTGGGCAGATAGCATAACATTTCTCCTTCCTATCTTAGCAATCAGACTGATTTCAGGTGACAATCATCTTCTTCTTCTAGAAGCACAAAAGTCAAAGGACATGAAAGAATGGCCAAAACTAAAGAAACAAAAGGTTGTTGCTGATTTATAGGCTGCCTACGTCTAGCTTCCAATTGTTCTTGAGTACTAATATCTTGTTCAATTGTTGCCCAAGAATGGTTAAGCTCAGCACGGGTCCTAGCAGTGTCTAAAATAGTATGAAAAAGATTTAAATCAATGTTGGTCTGGTCTTGGAGACCGGACTCAAGATTGCGCTACCTTGCAACAGGAATAGTCATTAAAAGAAAAATAGTCAAAGAATCAAAATCAGAAAAAGAAAGACGTATCGATGAAAATCGAGTATAAAATTTAACCAGAGAGATATCGAAGATCTCCCAGTATAATCGCCAAATAAATGTTGAGGAAAAGATATGAATTGATCTTACTCAAGCATTTTCAGACTTTACTTGGCTAAATTAAAGTAGACAAGAATATCACCATATATTTATAGCCAACAAAAATATATATCCTAACTCACAAGTATTAATCACAAGTGCTTTGGCTATTCTTTTATCAACAAAAGCTTGTTGGAAATTCACTTTTTATGTATTTTTCTTAACATATCGGTTGCTGAAATAAATGTAAGAAAAAAAATAAAGACACCAAGATGAGAATCAAGACAATTGAGACATAAACCAATCCTTTATTTTATTCCAATTCACCAAAGAGTCATCTTCTTTACAAAATATCATACAGAAATCTTGGACCAAAGTCAAACTTAGACATCCCTGATGGAACATACATAAGGAACTCTGACAGAAAACCAAAAATGAACTCTAAAAGTTGGATCAGCTTGCCACAGATTGTTTCCCACTCGACTTTGCACAATATCCTTTGTCATTCATGAAAAATAATTCACAAACAGACAAGTCTACACAGACTATGAAAGATAGATCAACACCTCTGAAGAACAAGTGTCATAATGATTTGATTCAGCCCTGAATATTGTTGTCTACACTAAGACCGTGCTATCATAAAAGAGGATTAGGCTATGATGAATATATGAATGAATGAAATCTGAATTATCTCAACACAAACTCAAAGAGAAAACCTTAGCATGCTTCTACTTCTATCCTCCTCTTGTTCCTCCCCTTACTTATTCTTTTAAAAAATTAGAATTGGTTGAAGTAGTTGAACCATCTTATTAGTTAAGCTAATGAAAGACTCAACTAACATTAGTTGGGGGGGGGGGGAGTAATAATCATAATAGGGTCATAAATAAATAATAACTAGTAGGTGGGACCCCTTGTGACTCCCTTTAGTTCATAACAATCACAACCATCATCACATAATCCATTAGTTAAACAACCACACCCCTTGTGCCTCCCCTTAAACACATTTACTTTTGGAAATTTTAGCTCATGAAATTTGAAAATATTTCAAAATAATACTCATATATCCAAAATAAAACATGTTGTCCAAAATCCATGAAGTCCACCGTCATAAAACAATAAATAACATAAAAATCAAAAACCATATTTTCCAGTCTGTGATGCAACCCTTCCTTGGTTTCTGCTGTCACCTCTTGATTTTCCTAAATTTTCCTTGGGTTGGGCAGAGCCTTTAGGCTTTATCTCACTGATCACATCGAAACAATCGTCCCTCAAATGCATCCATGAAGACACGGATTTGTTGGAGTCATCGGAGGGTGAGGAAGGGGAAGCAGTAGTTTTTCATTTATCAAATGCATGGCAGGTTTCAGTCTTCAATCTCTTGTTGGCATGAGAGGATTGCACTGGTGAGTGGTTAGGGGCAGCTTGGACAATGCGGTTCAAAGGTGGAGGAGCAGGAAAAGTCAAGTTGGGCCAGCCACAATGTTGGGAGACTGTTGGGTGAACAATCTCCTGCCACCCATTGTTTTCAAGGACTTCAAGATATAAAGAGACATGAGGAGGCACAACAATGCCGAGGGCTTGAGGGGCTTGGAAAGGATGCCTTTCAGGCCTAGGTTGGATTATTCCCTGCCCAATCCAATTAAATAATCCAGCATGAAACAATTGGCCAAGATATTTTGAATCAACATCAAAATGTATAGAGAACATGGGCCTTCTTGGGCCTCGGTTCCAATTACCTCTACCTCTATTTCCTCAACCATGGCTTCCCCGACTGAAAAAACCCATCCTACATATGTTAATGATTAGAAAATAGTATTTTAAATAACCATGAATGACAACTCCTTAAAAATGTGAAATAGATTTGGCTCAGAATGTATCATGCTCATGCAATCCAATCCATACAAATTGTTCTAACATTAATCAATGAGCAGAGGGGGTGAAACGGTGTTCTGGGATACATGAGGGATTTGTATTGAGCGAAAATATGATATAATGAACGGGGAGAAGAAATGGTCACTCCTCATTGACAACAACAATCAACTATAAATCAACCCAATAAACCTTACTGCAATCCACTCAAGATACTTCCACTTCATCCATTTAACACATAAATTATATTGGTTGTTATCAATATCAGAACAAGGAGTGAACAAAATGAATATGGGATATGTGAGGGGGTTGTAATTAGCGAAAAATGAGATAATGAGAGGGGAAAAAAGAATTTATTGTTCATGAGATTAATCAAGAAATCTATCATATTTTGCAGTAAGAAAAATATGCATCAACCAACAATCAGATGACTGAGTCATAATTCCAGTGTATTTTCCTAATTTCACTATCCATTAATATCTGACACGGTGCCATTACAAAACAGAAGTAATTAGCACAATTTGTAAGAGGTTTTGTTCTCTTTATTTGCACATTTTGCATTTTATAATAGTCAACAATACCACTCATTTCCAATCTGTAATCATTAACATCCACCACTGCCATACATTTCCGCAATCCACGTCTATATTTAAAAGTAGTGTTTCCAAAATAATAATGAATTCACTATTTCTGTAATAGAGCCAATCAAGATCTGTAAGGATATTTGTCCCCATATATATGCAGTAGAAAGATCAAAATAATCAAAATTTCACATGCCACACCTGAAACGACAATTGACTATACAACCAACAGCCACCATTTAGACACAGGCTATGCAGGAGTAAATTTCCAAGGTAACGTAACCATACCACTGTAAACAAAACAACTCAATGCGACTTAAAAGTTGAGCCAAATATCCAATGCGACTATCATCAACAGTGGTCAATTGCAATAAATAACATGCTTAAAACTCTAAGGGTATCCCGGAGTAAAAAAAAAAACTATCCATACTACACACAGAGAGCAACTGACCAAACTCCACAATGTGACATTTCCACTTATCACAACAAATACACAGTCATGATAATAACTCAACATATCATGATGAGACTGTGCTCATTAATAAGATGTTGGTTCATTTAAGTCACACTGTGATAAAATTAAGCCACGTGTACTCAGGCTTATTCAACCGACAACACAAGGATGTTGTGGATATGCCTTCTAAAGTTATCCAGTTCGATTATCGTTTGGCCCTAGGGAACCCATATTTATCATGCCTCTTGTTTCATTTAAAAAATACCATAGGCAGACGCGACCTGTGTGAGCAACCCTAAGCATTTGTCACCAATGTCATTCATCGACCAAATCACCATAAGTGCAAAACTAGCGACTGTACATCAACCAACAATTCACCATTGTGGTAAAAAAAAAATCAATCGACTGAACAAGATGAGGTAGCTGTGTATGCCCACTCATCTAATAGAAATGGGGAGGACTAACAAATTCGATGAACTTAAAACCATAACGACAGAACCATCCATTTCCATTTGAAACCAAAATTTCACACAATTGTAGCACTCAGGACAAACACAAACCCACACAATTGAGCCAAAAAAATTTCATAACCAGAGTGAAGTCAAGAATGGCCTAAAGAGACATACATGTTAATCGAAATCCATAAGATGGGAGGTGGTCAAGCGGTTTCACCCTGTCAAAAATCTGGAGCGCGAACACAACAACAAGATCAAACAATAGTCTTACTAGGGCGGCGGCCAACGGGAAGGGTAAAGGTGATGTGCAGTAAATGCACGCCGCCTCCACCCATATCTCATTTACTCCACATTACACACAAACGAACCCCCCATTACCACCATTAATCAACCAATGCATCGAGAATATCAACATATTTAAACCATAGCATAATATGAGTTTCGTATAACAATTCAACCATTCACATTATTACTTTGCCAAATGTGTCACCCATATTCATATTCCCAATATAACTCAAATAAATTGAATGACCACTATACAATCTAAGATATCATGTATAGAATCATCACCGATAGCG
>JASDQU010299098.1:0-13978 GCA_032191745.1 Picea mariana
GTATTTGACTTCCCTTTGTTTTTGTTTCCAAACCTTTTGGGTCTTCTTTCAGGATAAAGTTTCCAACAATGGTCTTCATCATGGCCATCTTTTGAACAATGTTTACATGTGAATTTTTCTCCCTGTTTCTTAACAACAACATTCTTTCTGCCATTGCCCTTGAACTTCTTCTTTCCCTTGTCTCCATGGCTGAACGTCTTCTTGTTACCCTCATGAGTGTCGTTCCTTCCTCTTGATTCCAAATGAGTAGCCTAAACACAAACTTCATCTAGATTTGAAGGATTAAACATGAGTATAGTATGTCTCAAATAACTATGTAAAGCTCCAATGTTTTTGAGTAAAGTTTCTTGAGAAGACAAATCTACTCCCAAAACCAAAGCTCTTCTCCTAAATTCTTGAGTAAATCTTTGCACACTCTGTCCTTTAGCTTGTCTAAAAATTTTTCATTCCATAGTAGCCTTTTGCTTATATGCTAATGGATAAAATTGTTTTTTAATTGCAACAATAAAATCATTCCAAGAAATCAAAATTTTACCATGCTTTTTCATGTCCTCCTCAGTCTTGGATTCCCACCAAATTAGTGCTGCACTATCCAATCTTAACGAAGCAAGCCGAATTTTGGTTTCATCATCTTGAATTTGTTTTATTCTACAATATACCTCAATCTGACGTATCCAATTATCTAACTTCTCAGCATTAACTTCTCCATTGTATATTGGCAATTCAAATTTAATATCAAGCTTTAATGACGGAATTTGCGAAGGAGTTTTACCATGTCCCTTTGGAGAATACGGAAGAGGTCTTGAACTGGTAGAAGAAGAAGAAGAAGAATATGGAGGAGAGGGTGGTGGAGAAGCACCATTCCCTCCATTTCCATTTGGAGTTTTGTCACCACTGCTTCCCTTATGCTTTGAAGGATTGGAGCCTTCACCTTGCAACAATGCATTCCTTTCCATCAATATCTTCATCATCTCTCTCATCTCCATGACAGCCTTTCTGAGATCTTCATCTTCTGTAGGAACACGTTCATGAATTTCTTCATGAGCCATACTTGGTGAATGCCTCCTTGAAACTTGCGGTGATTGTATATGCTTCCTCCTTGAAGGATGAGAACTGGGCTCCACAAGTTGACCTTCTCCTCTTGTGAGTTTCAACCTTGTGAGCATCAGAAACAAAACACTTTCAAACAATCAAGTCTTCAAAAACCAATGCTCTGATACCAACTTGATCTAAAAATGAAGAAGACTTGAAATCTTGAAATTATTTGCAAGTAAATTTTGTGTGTTAAAAGCAAATGGATCAACTTTGTGACACATTAATTTAAGGATTACTCATGCAAGATACAAATAAACAACAGCATAATCAATTAACATAAGCACATAAACACAACAATTGATAAAGGAGTTCACCCCTCTCTTGGGCTACATCTCCTGGTCCAGCTTCCAATGGATCATTATTATTAATTGCTCAAAGTGCTCAAAAACATGCTTTACAATGCTCAAATTGACCAACGGACTTCTCCAATGGCTTCAGAGCATCCAAAAACCCCTAGCTGGGATTTTTCGTCACCTCGTTTGGCCAAAAAATGAAGAAGTTAGGCTTCTTGGAAGTCCCCCTGTTTTAGGATTAATCCGTAAGTGAGGACACAAACCGATCTCCCTAGATCCACCTAGATCTAGAACAAAACAGGACAGAACATGATTCTTTCCTTAAATTTTAGATATTGAATTTACTAACTAAAGAGGGATGAGTGACATACCGTTTAAATGTCGCTTTCTCTCACCATTTCCATCCTAGCTCTGTTCCAACGCTCATACAATGATAATCCTGTAAAAGAATGCAACTAACCAAAGTGATAGAAATAGCATAAACTCAATATAAACCTATGTATGTGATCAAGGAATCATACAATAAAACACAACAAGCTTTATAGGAAAGAATCATATTACTGTATCATATTAAATGTGAAAGAGAGATTACAAACATGGCCTTGATGTCGTAAGGTCCCTTCCAATTGTCCTTTGTTCCCCACACACTTCTTGCTCCAAGGATTCTGAAACCATAGATCTGATAGCTACTCACCATCTATCTTGACAAAGAAAATCTCAAAGCCACTCCAACCAAGCTAATAATTCCAAGCTCAAGAACCCAAGCTCAAGCTAACAAAAGCTAACTTTCTCCATGAGAACTCCTCTCCTTTTATAAGTTGAAGAGGATAAGGTGAGGAGGTTAGGATGATCCCACTAAATCATGAAAGCAAGTAAGATGCAAACCATTCGGATGCCACCTCACCATAGAAGTTTCTCCTTCTATAAGATTCGAGAAAATGCTCTTTTTTCCCACGTGCTATCATTCTCGCACCCTAGCTATAGAGAAACCTGCGAGGTGTTTGCACCCTAGCTATAGAGAAACCTGCGAGGTGTTTTCACCCTATCTATAGTGCAACCTGCGAGAATGGGTCATTCTCGCACCCTGCCTATATAGCAACCTGCGAACTTCCCTTTTTATAAGGTTTTTACATAGGAAAAAGCAACTTCTTTTCTCAGGAGAAGTTCTTTTCCCTTCTCTCTTTAGGAACTCAGGCCATTGTGACCCCTCTGAAGGCAATAGATAGGTTTACATCATTAACAATCATAGGGATGACGAAAATAATGTGTAACACCCCCCTTCAAGCTTGTTGTCTCTGCATCTACAAAACACACCCTTGTTCCATGAACCTAGCACACACGCAATTTAAAGCGTGAAACCCCGACACCGGGAGCAACCACGCCAACGATGCAAACTGTAGGACAGTTATGGGTACATCAGCCCCTAACCGCCTAGCTCTCGGGCATATGGGTTCATAATATGACCACGTGCATTTACCAAAAATGGGGCTCCGTCCATAGGCGAATAACATAGTAACAAGTGGCGGGTAGGTTTACAACCGTTTGAACCATATTTTAAACCGCGTGTGCACTATGTAATAGAGCTGTGGTTATATGTAATGGCGCGAGACCAAGGGCTGGGGATAAGCCCCGGCCCGGTCGTGGCCCAAACCACACCCACATTCAAAGTGAAATACAATTGATACCATACATATGATAAGCAACGCACGGTAGCACGTTGGTTGGAAGATCCTTGCCAAGTCCTTTCCCCTGCCTGGAGGTCGTGGGGTCAACTCCTGCCAATGAAAAAGTTTTTAAGCCAAACAACAAGTGACACGTGGCACGCACGGATTGGGCCACGTGTCAACATACCATTAGCCACCAAAAGGACACGTGTCAAACGCTCATATGTCAACCGTCTGCCAATCAATGAAGGACATTTTATCACCTGCCACCTAGATGTACGATCTCTGCCATGTCAGCATATGGTCATGCCACGTCAGCATCCGTATGGATTGTACGAACTGCATAGTCAGCATCCCTTTTTTTTTTTGCTTGTTTGACGATTCAAACAAATCGCGATATCTCTCGCTCCCGACTTCCGTTTGAGACGAAATGAGTTGCGTTGGGTTTGAAACGATGAGGTCTATGGTCTTGTCTGGTTTGAAGCAATTCCGAGCACTTTGAATTTTTGAGCAAAATTTGATCCCTTGATCAAAGACGGTTGATTAAATCTCCAATTTCGGACCAACTCCTTGTGGACTGGTTTACAAAGTCTCTCTTTCCACCCATCGCTAGAGATGTTTCTATGGGAAGTGTTGTTAATGAGGAGTAAGCTATCAGTCATGCTCCATATTTGGACTTGGTATATTCCCAATCCAGCACACTTTATGATCTGATCCCCCATGCTCCTTATTCGTCTAATGATCTGACAAGACTTGATCTGGAACTAGGCTCCATTTTGAGCACCAAAAATACTTCCACCCCTGCTCAAACCTTCGAGGTGAATGCGGTCCAATCCACTTCATCTCAGAACCCGTAGGTAAGAAGAAGAACAAGGGTAAATCCAAGAAATATTATAACTAGCAGGATACTACAAAGACTGTGGATACTCAATCGAATAGGAAGGCTAAGTTTCCTTGCATGATTTGTGAGGAAGACCACTACATGAAATACTACCCTCATTGTGAGTAATTTCCTAGGTTTATTAAAGGTACCTCCCAACTTGTAGTGCTAACTGACCCTTTCTCGGTTTAGCAACAACAATTGGTTGCACAAAATCTTGTCCCTTCGCAAGGATGAAACATAGGTCATTCCCACCCCGGGGATGCTTCCTCAAGCACCTCTGAGGTCTATATGCTTAAGAAACTTAATTTAACGACCTGAGAAAAGAATTATGACATTCTTCTAGGTAATCATGCGAACGGAAAAGATATCAATCAACCCTCCACATCCAATCCTACATCTTCCACCCCTCTTAATATTGAGAAGCCAATTTTTGACGCAATGTTGCACACACCCAAGGGCACAATTCGAAAAGCAACATTTAATCCAAGTGCCCACTCCTCCCAAAACTACAATATTGTTGAAGATTTGGTGGAAGCACCTTATGCTATGTCAACCATCGAAGTTCTATAGCACTATCCAAGTCAACGCAAAACCCTATTTTCAATCATTGGAGCTATGGATATAGAGGAATCAAATATGATTATGTTTAATATGGACTATTTTAAGAAAAGGCTATCACACCACCTAACATTCCAAATTCAAATTTTGGTTGGTGGAAAGAACATCCATCACATTGTTTTGGATAAAGGAGCCTCCACCTATGTCATGTCTTTATCTTGTTGGAGATCAATTGGTTCTCCTAAACTTAACCAGTCTCCTACCACCCTTCAAGTGTTTGATGGACGTGGTTTCCAACCTCACAGACTCTTTAATTATTTCATTGTGACATTGAAGGGTAAAACTGTTTTGGTCGATATCGAAGTGGTTGACGCACCCCTAAATTACAATTTGTTACTTGGCCATAGTTGGTTCTATGTGATGACTGTCGTCACAACTTCAGTGTTTCGTATTTTACAATTTCTCCATCAAGGGAAAATTGTCATTGTTGACCAACTTGACTATTGAACTCTAGATATCAACAATTTTGCAGTGAATAATGTCCCTTTTCTAGGTTCCAGTCTTGTGTATGAGAGTGTAGGAGAAAGTCTCCTTAAGTATTCCTTGCTCATGGGTATTTTTACTTTTCCTCCTCCTGACACCTCACATGTTGCCATGTTAAATATGATTTTGAATCAGGTGCAACAATCCCTAGAATCACTTGATCCTTTGGTGGTACATGGTCTTTACGAGCATAGTTATTTTCTTGTGTCAAGCTCACTAAAAAATGAAACAGACGCTTATGAGCATAGTTCATTTTCTTTGTTAATTTCATTAAAAAATGAAGCAAACCCCCCTCCATTCGAATCGAGTCTTCCTATGGATCGAATACTTGAACCTTCTTTTCCTCTGCCTAGTGAAAATATTCATATTAGTATCTAGATGCCTAAACAAGGAAATAAGAAGAGTCGATAGAGAAAATGGCACTTGGTGGGGGGAAGTCTCCAGCCTCTAGACATCATGCTAGAGAGGAGACATTAGCTTCTACCACACTAGCTGGGGGTAAAATACATGTAGAGAGACACATTTCTATGAGTGATCCTCACTTGGGGATCATTCCCAACGTAACGTAGTATTATTTTCTAGAACGATCTTAGTGTTTGTTCTTTCTCATGCTCATAAATACATGAGAATAAGTTAAAGATCTCAATATTTTTTCTTTCTTGTGCTCGTTAATACATGAGAATAGGTTACCAAGTATATTTTTATCTATTTTTTGAACTCGCAAAATCTATATGGAAAAAGGAATTCTTTGGAGTCTCCTTTAAGCTCTTTTCAGACTCCCTAAACATGAAAATATTGTCGAGTAATATTGCTTCTTTTCACACTTGTTAAAATGTTTGAAATGGATTCTTTTGAGTGGTAGTTTATCTCTTTTTCATCCTTGCAAGACTAATTACAAAAAATGAATACTCTAGTCAAGAATGACTATAAGAGTTCTCCCTTATATTTTTTTACACTTTTTTCGACCTTGGGAGAGTAAATTTATGAAAAATTCACTCTTGGAGTCGTATTTAAGTTTTTTTCATACTTTCTAAATGTGAAAAAACACCAATTTTACCTTCTTTGGGATCATAAAATTATGCATTGAAGGACCCATTTGTGTCCAATCTCCAAGACCCATATGGGACTGAACCCCTCCTTCTTCAGGGTCTTTAAATATATGTCGAGGGACTCATCAAAGATTATCTATACCGAGCATATATTATCCTCCTCAAGCTAGTTAGAAAAAAATAGGTACTCATCAATCATGGTGTGGGGGAAATTGAAATAAGTGGGTCAGTTTTTTGGAATCCATTATGGAAGCTATTGTTGTTGCCCTTGAACATGGCACCTATTTACGTCTCATCTTAAAGTTGGGTAATATCCTTGTCTCTAAGTCATACCAATTCCATGTGTCGTTATACTTTTTTGTTCCACTTGAAGAGTGATCTTATTATCGTCACATTATGTTCTTGGTACTCGTCGACTCAATGCTACCAAGTAATTTTTTATACCTCACAATGTTCAAGGGAAATTTCATTCCAAACCAACCGTCTATAGTATTACTAATTTCCATTCATTTTTCAATCCATACTCATTTAATCCACCATATCACATCACTTTCCTGTCTTAGTTTTGTGTCAATGATGGGGGATACATCATGGCTCTTCTTTGATGAGTCTGTTCCTATCACCTTCAGATCCTAGAATTAGACTTATAAACAAATTAGTACCTTGGAACTTGCATGCCTCAATGGCATGCCTCCTCGCTTCCAACAATAGGTTTACACCATTGACCTCTGATCGGATGATTCCATGAATGTTTGACCTCAACTCATTTATTCCCATTCACTGGAATGTACTAAAGGTACCTTGGGAATCATTTTCATCATTTTTGATTTCCATCACACTTGTTAATGATATACCTCAATGATCGGTAATCAAGTGGTTTCTAGCATGTTCAACATGGAGTCATCTATTCGCATGGCTAGATTCATATCATTTCGATATTGGGATGAAGACCCTAGGTTAGGCGCTCACTCTGTTATGTGCTTTTCTCAGGCTGCGATGGAGATCATTTGAGCATGTAAAATATTTCAAGACAATCACCATGTTGTCAATCTTACTGATATATATACTATCACATAGATCCATATTGCATTGATCCGTGGCTATGTTTTGTCTTGTCGTACCTCCACTGTGTATTTTTAGTGGTTGCGATCATTTCATGTCATGTAGGTATGGATCCACATTTTATCTCTGGTTTCTGTATCGTTAGTCAATATTCTCATCGATCTGCAGTTTATTGGTCAACGACCATGTTTTGAGTCAACTCATTTTCCAAGCATAGGTATGCCTGCCTCATGAATGAAACATATATTTATACTGATTGATGATTGTTTGCAGCTTCTTTCAGGTTTTCCTACTCCAACACCCTTGTGTTGAATAATTTGTAAAGTGTTTCAGCCATCAATTTATATTCTGACCTCACACTTTAGGAGGCATCTGTTACACATCAAAATGCGACACTTAAGTGTCGCACCCTAAATGTCGCAAAGTGATGTATGAACCTTGTTAAGTGTCACATGCACTATCACAAGTGTTGTATTCACCTTACTAAGTGTCACAATGACACCATGAAACACATTTGTCATAATTTCTAATTCAGTTTGGAAGAGAAAACCCACCATTTGAGGTCTGGAACCACACCTTTTACTTGGAAAATTTGACCATTTTTGGGAGTTTATGAAGGGTGGTGCTCCCCTACTCATTCTCAGGGAGCTCCAATGCCCCCCCTTCCTTTCTTAGGGGGAACCAATGGCACTCTGTCTCTAACTCAAAGGGATATCCAGTGTGGTTAGAGGAAAATATGTCGCATCCCGACTTTTCTTAAGGGACAACTCTTAAAGGAGGAGGTTGTTTTGGGTCGAATCCTATCCTATGGAACTATATTAGGATCAAAACCCAACTCATGGAGCCATATCCTCAACCATTTACCTTATTATCTAATGGTGGTTGAACCTCCCAATCCTATAAATTGAAGGCACTTCCATAGTGAAAGGGGAAGGAAATTGTTGAAGTATCATCATTATGATCGTAAGGGATTCATGCAAGGAGTTGGATGAGGAGAGCTTGAATAATTTGTTTCATTTTCAAACATGATTTGTAAGTTATTTTCATTATCTTTCCAATTAATATAAACTTGGCCCATTCCCTTCAAGTTAATGTGTTCTACATTTTCTTGCTTATTGTTGTTTCAATCTTCGTAGATAGATCTACTTTATCTAATCATATAGAGTAGGAGAAAGAGTTTCTTTTATAGTCTTTACAGGAATTCATTTGCATTGAGGAGATTGGATATCAAGCCCAAGGAGTGGAGTAGCAAGGAAAAATATCGAAACAAGATACGTCACATTATTTCTCTTTCTCATTTGATTGGTTAAGTTAGATTTAAAGGGAACATAGAAACCATTTGTTTTATTATGTCTTTGGACCAAAGAAGGGGTCGTGGTTCAAAGGGGAGCTTAGCCTGTCCACGGGGTAATATTTCTCATAACATTAGAAACAAGAGACAAATAAGATGAAATATGCAAAATATACCCTCATATTATGATATTTAGAAGAAATAAAACAATGTTCATTTTCTTCTTAAGGTGGGGTGACCTATCACTGAGTACAAGTCAAAATACAACAATACTCAACAAAACATTCCATAGCCACCTATTCTCTTTAAATAGATTCTCAATATAAAAACATAACTACTTGTGGTCCCATCATTAATAGGTACCAACTACTTAGTGGGCCTTATAAAGTGGACCCTTTTACATTGAATAACTATCCATTACTACCTAATGGTCCTTATTCAAAGAGGAGACACATACATCAATTCACTAAATCCTATATAGACTAAAGTAGGGAGGTTAGGGTAGGACCCTAACATTCCCTCCCCCTTCAAAAGAAGCAGTTTCCTCAAGGATGGAGATGCAAAAAATGTTACAGAATCACTGCTAATTCTCATGTGTTATATTTGGGTTGAATATCTTTCCTGTGGATTAATATTTCTCAGATTGTGTGCTGGCACAATAGATGCTCTCTAGTATCCAATATTTCTTTCATCTAGATCCAAATGGAGCCTTCTTCATCAAGTCTTGGTAAGATAGTTTTCACCTTGAACATCGATCCCATGAACTTCTTCAGGAAAGACACATAAAATATTGGATGAATCTTGGAGTGGGTTGGAAGTGCTAGTTTGTAGTCCACTTGTCCAATGCGTTGGATGATCTATTAGGGTCCATTAAAATTTGGTGTTAGTTTCTAGGGTATTTTGTCTTTGAGTGATGTTTGTTTATACAATTGAAGGTGAAGAAAAACCTGATCCCCTTTTGAAAAATAATGTTCAGAGCGATGTCAGTATTATTTTTGTTTCATTGTATTTTGAGCCATAACCAAATAGTACTTACATGCACTGATAATGGATTCTCTTATGTGAAGTGTGTTATCCACTACCTAAAACTTGGACATGATTGGTAAATAGGAAGTCACTAACAAGGGTTTTTTTTTCCATAGACACACTTTTTTCGTTTAATACCTGAAATTGATCCATGAATTGTAAATGTATATGTACATATGATACTTAATTTGGTAAGCCAATATGTTTTTATCCAAAGTTATTGTAAAGATGAAAGGATAGAGATCCAATAGAAATAAAACCATGAATGTAGACCAAGGGACGAAAACAATATGGGGGGATAGGACTCCACTAGAGGGGAAAGGTGAGGGGGATAATATAGGAAAATATTATCTTTATTCCTAGCCTAAGTTATAAACTCAGGATATATATTCCTAAGTCCTAAGTTATGACTTCATATCATTTCCTAAATGAAAATTGTATCCTATGTCAAAAATGGTAAGCAAATCTAGTGTTAAATTACTTTATTACCTTATGATATAATTCTCCAATCCATATTCATGTTTTATCCTAACTTTCCAAAGAGGGGAAACATAGTTGCATGGGTGCCATGCTTCAAAAGGGAACCATGCATAGAAAGGTAAAGGGGATTAGTGGAAAATACCATTCTATCCTTATTTTCCATGGTTTACATGACCTTTATGTTGCCAATTCCTTTTCCATATACATGTATGCCACTGCTAAACTGAGTGGAGGGTGAGCTAGAAAATCTTTGTAACCTTGTGTTTCCTATGAATCCTTGGAATTCTAGGTGATTTGTATTGGGGATTCAGTGCATAATTCTCATTGGATTTCCTTGAAGAAGAATGGAGTCCTAGAGTGAGAAACATTTGGGTGGTTTCCAATGTGTGAATTGTGGAAGGTTCCTCAAGACTCCTGAGTGTAGCTAGAGTTCCTGGATCCATAATGCTATGAGACTTCTTGGCCAACCTGTGATAAAGCTTGTTATTCCTTCAAAAAGTCTCATTAAATTTTCCTTTTTTAGGGAAATTAAATGGGTCCCCTACTAAATTTCTACATAAGCTATGAAGGACAAAAGTGTTTCCTTAGATTTGAGAAATATTGTGTTATTTATAGAAGATGGTTTTTTTTCTCTCATTCACTTATGATATCCTCTTTCATATTCTCAGTTTCATGACATCGAATTGTTTAAAGAATGATCATTTCATTTGATCCCTATTCATCCCAGATTTACATCGGATTCATCTGATTTCAACTTATCCCCAAATCAGTTTCATGCTCATGCACTTGTTGGTTTCATAACAATTCCCAATTCACAAGCCTATTGAGCATTCCAATTTGGTAATTCCCATTTGGAAATTATATTTGACCATGTTTAATGATTTTATTAAAACCTAAAGCTTGCAATCCTATCAGTCTTTCCCATAGGCTTGCCTCTTCGGATTTTCCCTCTCGGAATGTCAAAGATACACTTTTTAATGGTTCCTTCGAAATATAACCTCCTCCAATCCTATCGAGTAGATTTTTTCAGGTTCTTCTAATCAGAATGACAAGTTAACTCTTTTAGATGGTTGTCCCAAAATCCAAAAGATGCAAATATTTCGGGTTTCTCTTTTCAGATCCGCTCCATTGGAAAGTCAAATTGTTACTTCCTCATGGGTTTTTAGAAAGACAAAACACACAATCCTATCGAACTCACCTTTTCATAATTTTCCTATCGAAGTGTCATATCACGAAGTATTCTTCCCAAAAGGTTGTTCCCAAAAAGTTTTTCCTGACCTAAGTGTCAAGTGATATGGATTTATGAGCGAAATGAATTGATTAACAAAATGACTACAATAAACACATAAATATGAAGAACAACACAAATATCTAGTGAACAGTATCTTCTATTGAATAAATGAAATAGGCTAAAACTGTAAAACTGCAGAACTGAAACACTTACTCGAATGGTGGTAGTTATCTCTGAGAAGAGATGTGGCTGATACATGGATCTGTCTGATCAGAATGATTACCACGAGGCTCCAGATGTAGTTTTGATACTACTCATGAATGCAAAAACCCTAGACATCCAAAAACCTATCCTTAGGAGGTGAAACACCAACAGTCATGTGGCCCCCTATGGGTAAGTTGGTACCTCAACTTCCCGAGGTTGTAAGTTTTTCATACGACCTTCATTTTAGGTGTGTGATAGCCCATTGGAAAGGTATTTAAGATAACTACACATTACACCATCAAAATCTGACTCTGTCTACAAATTGATTGTGGTGAGCCTAAAAAACAATGTTAAGGGACCCAAAACGGACCTCAAAGTACAACAAGATGTGTTGACATGAAAACATACAAAATAATCCAGTTGGATTAGGTGAGAGGCCACCAGTATCAACCTGAAATATGTAGTGGCAAGAGGTAGTGCAACATTAGTGGGACCCAAGGGTTGGAATCCCAGCCCCACCTGAAATGGACTATGGTCGGTGGAGCTATGGAGAGCCCTGTTATAACTGTCCTGAACATATGCAAGACTCTCATCCCATGTATGTGGATGCTTAGATTTGTACATGCGTAGGATGTGCACAATCATTCGATTGATGAACTCTATTTAGCTGTTTGTTTGGGGGTGGAAATCAGTGGATTTAGTGAGCTTGGTGTCCAACAGTGACCATAGACTTAACCAAAATGTGCTGAGGAACTTGACTTCCCAGTCGGAGATGATGATCTGTGGAATCTCAAAATAGAACCACACTCATTTGAAGAATATCTTGGTAGTATATGTTGTTGTGATATTCTTCTTATAGGCTATGAGGATGGCCATCTTCGAAAACCGATCAACGACCACAAATACGTAGTCATTTCCTTGCTTGGTGGAAAGAAGGCCAGACATGTAATCCATTAAGATGGATTCCCAAGGCTTCTCAAGAGTAGGAAGAGGGGTGTATAATCCTTGCTTGTTTATGGGTGGCTTGGAAATCACACAAGAAGTGCAAGATATGATATACTAGTTGACGTCCTGTCGAAGTTTTGGCCAATAAAAATGTTTCTAAAGATTGACCATGCTTTTCTCCACGCCAAAATGTCTTGCCATCCGATTGTAGTGGGCTTCCCAAATCCACTTTGCACGCTCTCTTGTAGGAACACATAGATGACCCAGATGGCATAACAGTTTGTCCCAAATGTGAAAATCGGTGACAGTCGCTCCTGTACCCAAGAGCTGATAGGTGGTGGAAAAGTACAAATCTTGTTGATAAAGTTGGGGCCACTAAGATGCCTCGTGTACACAGGAATGGAGCACAATGGTGAGTGAAACCACGGGAGGTCAACTGAGGTATTCAGCGACATGATTTGAGATCCCTATCTTATAATTGATGTTGAGATGGAATTGTTGCAGGTAGGTGGACCAATTCTGATGGCGGTCGTTCTGTAATTTCCCTTGTGTCTGTATGAATTGCAAAGGCTTGTGATCATTGTGGATGATTGTCTCCTCTTCCAAAATGTAATGCTTCCATTGATGACAGGATTGTACAATGGAATAGATTTCCTTGTCATAGCTGGGGTATTTCTGGATAGTATCTAAGAGTGTCTCACTATGGTATGCCATCAGATGACCGTTCTGAGTGATAATTGCACTTACAAAATAGTCATATGCATCAGTCTCAATATCGAATGGTTGTTGCAGATCGAGTAAGTAGAGTACTGGAGCTAAGCACAAGCGATGCTTTAGATCATCGAATTCTCTTTGTTATTCTTTCCCCCACATGAAATTTTCCCTACCACTGCCCTTGTTCACCTGGTTGAGGACCCATGTAATATGGGAGAATCCCAACACAAACCATCGGTATAAGTTGGCCAGTCCCAAGAAGCTACAAATCTCTATTAGTGTGGTTAGGGCTGGCCAGTCACAGGTGACTTGGGTCTTAGCTATATTGACATGTACCCCATTCTCATCAACAATGTAGCCCAACTATTGGAACTTGTTCATGCCAAAAGATAATTTTTCAAAGTTGGCATGTAGCTTGTGCTATTGCAGAGTGATCAAAACCTGTTGAATATGCCACATGTGCTCCTCGCAAGTTCTGTTGAAGATGAGGATGTCATCCAAATATACCACCACAAAAGAGTTGGCGAAGGGTCTCAATACATCATACATGAACCTCATGAAAGTGGATGGTGCATTTGTTAAGACAAAGGGCATGACCATCCATTCAAAGAGACCTTCTTTAGATTTCAAGGTTTTCTTCCATACATCAGTTGGTTCGATGGGAACCTGGTGGTAGCCAGACTTGAGGTCAATATTGCTAAAGAACTTTGCCCCTTTAGTTGGTAAATAAGGTCATCAATCCTAGGAATTGGGTATCGGTTCCTGAATGTGATTTTGTTTAAGTCTCTGTAATCAATGCAGAGTTGCCAAGTCACATCCATCTTCTACACAAGTACAATTAGGCTTCTGTAAGGGGAGGAGTTGGGTATGATGTACCTCTTTTGAAGAAGCTCTTGGATCTGACACCTAATTTCTTCATTTTCCATCAACGAGTGATGAT
>JASDQU010299101.1:0-13978 GCA_032191745.1 Picea mariana
CTCAATCAGAAAGATAATCAAGCTCCACAACCAACAGGTGTTGCATCAAAGTGGTATCAGAGCCTAACCTACAATTTTTTATTTTTTTTTTCTGTGGGGAACAGATTAAAAAAATGCCACCAAGAAGGAGAGAAAGACCAATTCTCGATCCAACTATGGAAAGGGAGATGAGAGAACTTCATGCTTGATTGGATGCTATGGAAACAACATAGAGAGGGACACATGATGCTGGAGATGTCAGTGAGGCTGAAAGAAAAAATGAGGTTGGAGCTGAGGAAGAAGTCGCAGCTGAAGACACTGCAGAAGAACATCTATTCAAGGATGTTGCAAGAATCAAAGCCAGAGAAAAGATAGACATTCCGATGTATGAAGAAAACTTAGATGTTGAAGAGCTACTAGATTGGTTTAGAGCTCTGGACAAACACTTCAACTATGAGGATGTCGAGAAAGACAAGAAGGTCAAACATGTCATCACCAGACTTAAATGGCATACATCATTGTGGTGGGATGAACTGCAGGCTAACAGGTGTTGTAAAGGAAAACAAATAATCAAAAACTAGGATAGGATGGTTGCAAAAATGAAAGCCAAGTTTATACCTAGGGATTACCGAATTAATCTGTTTCGAAGAATGCAAAACTTGAGACAGAATATGATGAAAATGAAGGAATACACTGAAGAGTTTTACAGGCTCAACATCAGAGAAGGTCATCGAGAAAGTGATGATGAAAAGGTTTCCAGATACATAAATGGTCTGAGATATGAAATTCAATATGAGATGAGCATGATGACAATCAGGAATGTCGAAAATGTTTATCAAATGACCCTGAAGGCTGAAGAGAAATTAGCCCGAAAGCAAGGTCAAAGAGGTCGAGGTAGAAGTCAGAGCAGAGGCAAAGCAATTGCCCAAGACAAAACTCAGAAGCCCAAGGAAGGAGAAAAGAAACCTCATACTCACCCTGAAAGAGGAGGAAGTTCACAGGGAGAACAGTATGAATATAGAAATACTTTTTCGCGAGCAAGAGGAAGAGGAAGAGGCAGAGGAGGTGAGATAAAATGTTTTTCTTGTGGAATGATCGAACATAAATCTTTTGAATGTCATGAGAAAAAAAGGGATGGAGGAAAAGCTCATATTTCTAAAGCACAATGGAGAAATGTTGAGTCAAAAGATGCAGAAGGCGGAAGGTCATTAATGATGAGGAAAATTCTCTTAAATCTAGAGAAGGAGATAGAAAATCCAGTCCAGAGAAACAGTTTGTTTGGAACTGCTTGCAAGACCAAGGATAGGGTATGCAAGGTAATAGTGGATAGTGGAAGCACAGATAATCTAGTATCCACAAAGATGGTGGAGAAGATGGAATTGGAGACTGTTGCACATCCGAGCCCATACAAAGTCTCGTGGTTACAAAAAGGACATCAAGTAACTGTCACTAAACAATGTTTAGTTGAATTTAAAATAGGGGGATATAAAGATGAAATTTTATGTGATTTTATTCCCATGGATGTCTGTCATCTTTTGTTGGGTATACCATGGAAATATGAAAGGAATGTTGTTCATGATGGGAGAAAGAACACATACACCTTGGAGAAAAATGATAGAATGCATATGTTGCTACCAATTAAGGACAAGGATGTGAAACTAGAAGCCAACAATACTATACTTCTCATGAGTGGGAAGGAACTTCTTGACGAAGTCAAGAAAGAAGAATACATGAAGTTTGTTTTGGTAAGAAATCCTAGAGTCATTCTGACCAATACCATGATAGATAATTTACCTGAGAAAATTCAGGAACTACTAGAGGAGTTTGTTGATATAGTGGTAGATGATCTACCATATTTGTTTCCGCCCATTAGGATCATAAGTCATCATATTGATATTATACGTGGAGCAAGTTTACCAAACAAAGCAGTGTACAGATTGACGTCATGGGAGAATGAAGAAGTTAAGAAGCAAGTCCAAGATTTGATGGACAAAGTATTGTTTAGAGAAAGCTTGGGTCCATGCGTTGTACCTACAGTGTTAAGCCCAAAGAAATATCGTGGCTAGAGAATGTGTACAGACTCGAGAGATATAAAAAAAATCACCATTAGGTACAGATTTCCTTTACCAAGGATGGATGACTTGATGGATTACTTGAGTGGAGCAAAGTTTTTTTCAAAGATTGATTTGAAAAGCGGGTATCATTAGATTAGAATGAGGGAAGGTGATGAATGGAAGACAACATTCAAGATGAATGAAGGACTATATGAATGTCTTGTCATGCCGTTTGGTTTGAAAAATGTGCCAAGTACTTTTATGAGACTGATGAATGAAGTCTTGAAATATTTCATTGGAAAATTTGTAATCGTGTATCTTGATGATATATTGATTTTCAGTAAGACTGAGGAAGAACATCTTAAGCATTTAGCTACATTGATGAGGAGATTACAGCAAGAGAAATTGTTGATCAATTTGAAGAAGTCATGTTTCATGAGGACAAAACCCATTTATTTGGGTTTTGCAATCTCTTTGAACGAATTGAAGATGGATCTGGAGAAGGTAAAAGAAATCAAGGATTGGCCATCGCCGAAGAGTATCTTTGAAGTTTGAAGCTTCCATGGATTGGCTAGTTTTTATAGAAAATTCATCAGGAATTTCAGTGGAATATGTGCACCAATGATGGACACAGTCAAGAAACGACACAAATATTTTCATTGGACAGAGGAAGCAGAGAAGAGTTTCAAGTTGCTGAAGGAAAAGATAATTGGACAACCAATTCTGGTTTTGCTATATTTCAGCAAGACATTGCAAGTGCGATGTGACACTAGTGGATTTGCGATTGGAGCAGTCTTAAGCCAAGACAACAGGTCGATTGCATACTTCAGTGAAAAATTGAATGAAACCAAGCTAAAATATTCAACGTATGATAAAGAGTTATATACAGTCATACAGGCATTGAAGAAATTGAGACATTACTTGGTTCTGAAAGAGTTTGTCTTATATAGCGATAACCATGCATTACAATTCATAACTCGACAGGAAAAATTGAACCAGAAGCATGCAAAATGGATTGAATACATGCAGAATTTTACTTTTGTTATAAAGCATATTTATGGAACTACTAACAAAGTTGTTGATGCTTTGACTAGGAAATGTTTGATTATGTAGGAGTTCAGAGTAAAGACCTTAGGTTTTGATAACCTCAAGTAAATGTGTAGAGGTGATGCAGATTTCAAAGAATCCTATGAAACATGTGAGAATCCAGTTCTCTGAGATAGGAGCCAATGGACTGAGTATATGATTCAGAATGGACTATTGTTTAGGGGTAATCAGTTGTGTATTTCGAAGAGTTCTATGAGAGAAAATCTTCTGAAGGAAAAGCATAGTGGAGGATTGGATGGACATTTCGGCCATGACAAGACTTTTGTGCAACTAAATGGCTCATATTATTGGCCAGGGATGAGAATAGATGTCAAGAGATTCATGAATAGGTGCATAATTTGCCAGCACGCGAAGGGAAAGAGACAAAATGCAGGGTTGTATCAGCCATTGCCAGTACCAGAGAGGTCGTGGGATGTGGTAAGTATGGATTTTGTGTTAGGACTACCAAGGACACAAAGAGTGTGTGACTCAATCTTTTTGGTAGTCGATAGATTTTCCAAAATGGAACATTTCATTCCATGTCAGAAAACCAGGGATGCAACTCACATTGCAAACCCTTTTTTTAAAGAAATTGTTAGACTTCACGGCTTACCCAAGAGTATTGTATCGGATAGGGATACCAAATTTGTTGGTCATTTTTGGAGGACCCTATGGAAAAAGTTGGGAACTAATTTATCTTTTATGTCATCATATCATCCTCAGACAAATGGACAAACTGAGGTAGTAAATAGAAGTTTTGGGGACTTGTTAAGGAGTTTGGTGGCTGAACATCACAATCAGTGGGATTAGATTTTGCCGCAAGAAGAATTTGCATATAATGATTCACCAAATAGGAGTACAGGACAAAGCCCATTCCAGATCATGTATGGAATGCAACCGAGAGGAATATCTGAATTAAAGGACTTAGAGAAGAATGAATTCAGGAGTGCTAGAGCAGATGATTTTGCAGTAGAAATGCAAGAGCTCCACAGCAAAATCAAGGAGCGATTGCATAATTCAAATCAGGAATATAAACGTAGAGTAGATCAACACAGAAGAGAACTTAAGTTTGAAGTAGGTGATTTGGTTTTGGCGCATCTCAAAAAAGAAAGGTTCTTAAGAGGAACAGACAACAAGATGAAGATGAAGAAAATTGGGTCATGTAAAATCATAAGAAAGTTTGAGGAAAATGCTTATGAGATTGAATTACCAAATGGGGTAGGAATATCACCCATATTCAACATAGCAGACTTGTATCCTTACAGGGCTAATGAAACAGGAGCAGAAGAGTCTCATAAGGAAGTTCAATGGGTTAACCAATTGTCTATAGCTAAAAGGCCACAGATGGAAAAGATTATTAAATGGAGAGTTGAAAAAAAAAACCCGAAGGAAAAGATACTTTCAATATTTGGTCAAATGGAAAAGACATTTGATTGAAGATGCCAGTTGGAAAAGAGAAGCAGATATCCAAAGACATGGATAGACGGTGCAGGAACTCATGAACAAGAGTTCATGAATTTTTCAGCCAAGGGATTATGATACAGGAGCATCGTAAGAAGCCAGTGAAGCAAGCACAAAGGCAAAGACAGTTGGATATGCACCAGTGCACATTTTGAAAATGTTTTAAATTTAAATGAAGAGACATTAATGTAATAGTTGGCAGACATATTTACATTTATGTTTTGGAGATTGTAAACAGATCTTGAGTGTTGCTCACATCTATCGGATAAAGAGGCATTTATTGTAATTTATGAAAAGTTGTTGTAGCTTTTATTTCAGATTAGATAGATTGTAGTGTAGGAGGGAAAACAGATAGAAAGACACCCTCACTTGTATCATTGTATGATTCCCAATTGTATCAGCGGAGTAAGTTGTAGAGATGTAGAGAGCAAGAACACAGAGAAGAATCCATGTACAGGAACACTTGAGTTAATATATGAATGCTTTGACTCAATTTCATGGTGTTATTATGCTTACTGTTTACATCTGTTGAATGGTATGTTTACAGTGTTTTGTTTCTTTGTTATGCATTTATTTCAATGTTGTGCATGTATGAATGTTCTTGATTTCATTTTGAATGTATGAAATCTGTGAGGAGAGAAGAATGAATTTCAATTGTTTCTCTTCCTGAGAATTCCTGCAAAGAGTGCAGTGAACGTCCGCAAGGTGTGCGTTGATGAGGGTCTGAGTTTTATCCCAGAAAGATCAGGAGGGATATCGTTGTCCTCATACCAGTAGAAGTGCAGGATAACACAATGTCGTGCAAGGTGTGCACAGTAAGTTGGGAGTTATAGACTTTTCCAAATGAGGAGGAAGGTTGAAGGACTGTTGTTGCAAAGAGTGTACAGAGTCGAAGGAACAAATAACTAGTGGTTATTTGTGAATGCTGCAAGGAGTGTCTGTAGAATCACTAAGGAAGACCTAGAGTTTTTGAGTAAAATTTCAAAAGGGATAGAACCTTGAAATTTCAAGGGAAGGAAAGTTTCAAAACCACTCAATAGGGAGAAGCTTAGAAGAGTTGACGTCGGAGCATTCAGCAGAGGAATATTGAAAGATGGAATGGACAGCAGAGTCGCTTCAAGGAGAAGTGTCCATTTACCCTGGGTCGTTGGATCTAGTTAAACCCAAAACGAAGATAATGCCAAGACTTACTCATCATCTGAAACTTAGGAGAAATAGAGGTCGTTGTATCCGGATCAACAGGAGTCATTGATCTCATCCTTGAATTTCTCTATTTTGAAATTCGGGTAGTGGAGGAAGCAATGACTCGAAGTCGAGAATCATGAATTCTTGATTCGCGAAGTCCCGAAAGAACAAGGACCGTCATATCGTAGGAGAGTTCAGAGTCATTGATCTATGGCAAGGGGTTGTCATGGTTTTGGAAGTCAGCAAAAGGATTTTTTGCATCGCAAAATGTCGATACACGAAATTATAGGTGCCGAAAATATTTGGCCCCAACTTATAGTCAGAGGTCACATCAGGGAAAGGTCAAGGAAAGAATCAAATTTCTCATTAGCCTTTTTGGGTTTTGGGGATTTTCGAGTCAAGGGGACTCACATCTGGGATCATCAAGTTGTGAAACCCAAAGTACCCCTTTCGGGTGAAGGTTGTGGTCATATCAGTGATCCTGAGGGAGAGATTTGGTGCTTAGTGCATGTTTTCATAGGCGTAACTCATAAGGACCTGTGGATGCACACCAGTGTCTGTTAGAGATTTCTACGGGAAATAAAAGAGTCAATATGACTCAAGGGGAAGGTAAAGAATGATCCTAAGACTGGGAGGTCGGGCAGAACCTGCTGAGGTAGGGGGTGTTGCATCAATTATCGACGATATCAACTTAATCACTGGTTGAAATGAATGGTTCTCGTTCACTCCGGGACTTGGGTGATTCATGACTCTGGGACTCTGGGTTATTGGAACTATGAAGTAGTTCAATTCCTCCAGAGGTTTACCTACCGAATAATTCATAGAATGATGGTGACCACATTTTGTTGGTTAACACCTCATGCTTACTCTATTCTTCCACTACACTTGATCGACGGTCGAGAATGCTCTAGAAGTAGATCAAATTTTAGTGTTACTTCATGATTCATGCTTACTCTATCCTTCCACTATGCTTGATCAATAGTTGAGAATGCTCTTGAAGTACATCAACAGTTAGCGATACTTTGTGATTCACGCTTACTCTATTCCACTGGCTTAATCCAAAGGTTGAGAAAGATTCTTGAGAATATTAAATCAATGACCAACGTTATTTTGTGACTTCGGCCTTTGGCGCTTCGAGCATGTTTTCTGGTAGGAGACGTTAGATATCCCTGAAGGATGTAATCCCGAAGTGACATGGCATGCTTACATGTTGTTATCACTCCAAGAATCACTCAAGGTTGTAGGTTGAGTAAGCTTGGTAACGTAATCAAAATGTTTATTAAAATATATAAAATTAGATCAGAAATGGATAACTCACTCACTCGCTCAAGATACATGCATATATCCAAACAAGATAAGGCTCTCAAAAGGTATGATCATATGGTTTTAAACTCATATGGGTGGAGAACATTCACTATACCAGCAAGATCATGTATATTGAATATATAGATAAAAGGATGACTATAATAAAGAAGAATACTTATATTTTTTCCTACTAATGCAATCATAAAAAGACATTAATCAATCATTCTGTAAACAAAACATATGAATATGGAATTCAATATAAGTACAAGAAAAGAAGAATGGACAAAATTTTGAACAATAACAATGAGAGAAACTTATGATTCCAACATATATAATATCAAAGTCTTTACAAGCAAAGAGTGTGTAAAGCTCTCCAAAATTGAACCATTTGCTTTTCTCTTTGATCCTTTTTATAGATACATAATATGATTATCTAGATACAAAATGAATGGATTTCATAACCACTTCACCCATCTTTATATATTTGAAAATATCCAACTAAAATCTGAATTTGTGAGGTGGCTGGAAAATACAAACTGTCAAATTTCTGGAAAATGATGCTCAAAAATTTACCTATATCTCCAGAATCCAAACAGATTTTGGAAAACTGAGTGATGTTTTTGAAGAGGATATTGTTCTTGTGAAAAAAATATCTCACTTTCCAAAAATACCTTTCCAGATCATCGAAATATATCTCCAAAAAAAATGACTAAAATAGAAAAACATAGATTTCCAAAATCTAGTCATATTCCTACAATCTAGTATTTTATCCCTAGAATGTTTCCATTGAGGAAACGAAGTGCCACCTACATGATTTAATGGGGGATAATATTATGTTCAAATATATGTGGCCACATTGACCCAAAAATTCTCTTTCCAAGTCTAATTTTGACCAAATCTCATCCATGTTGAAAGTTTGAAGAGTTGGTAGCGCAATACACAGGAAAAACACAGTTTGCACTACAAACTCTTGTAGGTGACTATTTTCAACAATTTTTTCTAAAATCCTTTTAAAACCTTAAATGAATTCTAGAAAAGGATACTTTAAGACCGGAACTTTGACTTCATAACATATTAAATGTTGCAATATATCATACTTAATCATTTAAACTTCTCCATACTTCATTTTACAAAAAGGTTTATGCCAAAATGTAATACTCCAAGTGCTTTAGACAAACACTCAATGCCTCTGGAATTTCTACTTGGAATATGAATACCTTGCACCCTAAAGAGAACCATTTTCCATACTATCACTGTAAACATATCCCTCTTTGACAAATTCCATCAATAAAATCTAAAAACAGAGTATGCTTGTGATATGCATTTTTTGTGTATTTAGCACTTGCTAGGGTTTTTTGTCTTCAACAAAAACTGATAAAAAGGTTACTCTATGCTGCTACCATATGCATCTTCCTCTCTTTCTCTAGATGATTCCCTTGTATCTTTTGACAAAACCTCTAGCATCCTATGCAATTGAAGGAGTCCACATGATTAGAGTTTTGTTGAATCAAAGTAGTATTAGTGGGCTCAAATATAACCATAGAGCCTGACCTCTTCCTGGGGATAGGGTCTTTCCTTGGAGCCATTTGATATCCAAGCACCTATTGCAAATACTTCTACTCATAAGAAAATTAGAGAAAAAACCCTTAAGGGAAAAACTTCCTTGGTTCCAAGAAAACCTTAACAATACTTCTTTCATGGTGATCCACGGCTTTATAAGAGGATCTCAAGACTTGATGATGATTTAAGAACCTTAAAAAACTTTATGATATATCGTTTTCACTTCAAAAGTCTTCAAATGTAAAAACAAAGCTTTTTCACGAGTTGGTAGCGCACTTAGTGTTAAAATAGCACTTTGCGCTACCAACTTATCATAATGAAGAATTATTTCAAAATGGAGATCCCTTTGTGATTTGAAGTGAAATGATGGATCATTGTGGACCATAAGTGACTAAAAAAACTTGTGATTGGCCCTAAAACAATTTCATGACTCAATTAACCACCTAAGACTCCAAAATAAAAAAAAAACAATTATTTGGGAGCTAACATCTAGCTCTAGTTGGGGATGGAAGCCTCCCTGTGAAGTTCCAAGAACATAGCAGACCCTATGCCTTTCCGTTCAATCTGAAAACCATGCAACCTGCTTTGATTACGAGATCAAACCACTGTTCAAAAATATACATCTTGGACTCTATAGTGCCTAGTCCATTGGGTTATGGAGTCATCTAGTATTAAACTTGTAGAACTAATCCTTTACAATATTTCAATATCTGTCACTTATTCAAGCAATTAACTGATAAACTACTAAAAAAATTGAAGGAAAACAACTGCTCAAGAAGTGAGCTTTATGTTTTATGCTACCCTACTTCTAACCAGTTCTACAACTTGGTCAAGTAAAGGAAAACTTCCATAACATCCATTCAAGTAGCTTCAAAACTGAAAAGATCTTGTCCATACCACTGATCAATAGATAATAACTTAAACATATCACCCATGATAGAAAAATTTTCAGAAAACCATACTCACCCGTGAATGTCGATGAAAGGAAATATGAAATTATCAAATGATCTGAAATATATGACTCCATCAAGGATGCAACTGGATCCTTGAAACCAAGATCAGAAACATACTAATCCATAGAAAAAAACTTCTCATCCATGACTGCCTCTTCACTTGAAAACTGATAACCCTCTAGTCCTCTTGTGATCAGATCTTGATCATCAGTAGCAACAACTCTCTCTTCAAAATCATGATCACAAGAGGATGATAAAATAGGGTTTAAATCATATTGATCATTATCATCTAGAAACATGTAATTAGCTATGCAATCATCAGTTACCTCATGATCAAAAAGGTTTGAAAATTGATTATCAACTTGCCATGCATACCTGTCCATAGAAACATCTGCAGACACTAGAGAATTTGATTCCCAATTTGACATATACTCACACTCTTGTTGTTGTTCTAGATTGGTTTCATACTCATTACGTTCTTGTTCAAAATTGGAAAAATGCTGACAGTTCCCATGCTCATGCGCATGCAAATTTTCAATGTAAATTGGATCTCTGACCCTCCTGGAAGCACAGATGTTCTCCTCAATTTCTTGTGCATATTCAAATAAGCATGCTAAGGATGAAGACCTCCTTTTTAATAGGATAAGTACAAGCTCTAAATGTTGTGCCATAACCTTTTGTTGAAGATAGACAATGCTTCTTCCTCCTCTCTCCACAAGGCAAAAAAATCAGTGAGGTACAAATCAAAAGATTTGTTCTCACCCTAATGCTTTGAAAAAGCATTAGAAAACTCGATTCAAGAACCAATGGAATCATCTCTCAAACTCTTAAACCATACTGCATCATCTCTGAACAATTTTTTTGAGAACAACCTCATAATAACATCATCATGATTAATCTCGAAATGATCAACAAAATTTTCAAATCCCCCCAAATGCCTCTCAGATGTGACGTGATCCTCTCCATAAAATCGGGGAAGATAATCAAGGCAATCAAGAGGATAAGGATGAAGGAGATATGGAATCCTTAAAGGATTGAACATATTCATTTTGATTCTAGTTTGAAAAGTAGTGATATGAGGATGAGGACTAACAACTTGATTGGAAATCTCAATAGTCACTAAAGATAATGAGATATGAGAAATTTTTGCATCGGTTTCAATTTCCTCAAGGCTACAAGAGTGATCATATTTAGGAGGAATTTGAATGAAAATCACATCTTTATGAATAGGTTGAGGTAAATATATAGGATCAACATGAACAACATAAGTAGGATGCAAACTTCCCTCTTACAAGGATGGATATATAAAGGTAGGTTGATGATCATCCGAATAAACAAAACACAAGATGATCCTTTTAATATGTGAAGGGAAAAGTGAAAATGAGCTGATAAAGAACAACAACAGTTCATGAAGAAATATTATGAACTAATACCTAGATTTTCCCTTATGCGTTTTCATTTTTTTGTCAATCAGATCCTCCCCAGTGGAGTCACCAGATAGATAGTTAACACCAATATGATGCCCAGCCTTTTTCTATCATCAAAAGTTGGGACTATGTCGCCTCCTGGGGAATCTTGCTTCAAACTCCTCTCCCCGATAATGGAATCAATTTGTTATCACTCGAAGAGTCACTCAAGGTTGTAGGTTGAGTAAGCTTGGTAATTTAATCAAATGTTTATTAAAATATATAAAATTGGATCAGAAATGGATAACTCACTCACTCAAGATACATGCATATATACATACAAGATAAGGCTCTCAAAAGGTATGATCATATGGTTTTAAACTCAGATTGGTGGAGAACATTTACTATACCAGCAAGATCATGTATATTGAACATATAGATGAAAGGTTGACTATAATAAAGAAGAATACTTATATTTTTGCCCACCTAATCCAATGGCTTGAATTTCTCTTGAGGGGATCTTAGATCAACGGTCTACATGAGTTCGTTTAATCTGAGACTCCAAGATATTGTGGCTTACCTGGTCCTTCCACTAAACTCAATCAGATGTTCGAGAATTTATCCAAAGTCCCTCTTTTGATCTAATGACTAGTGGGATTTCGTTACTTCGTGATTTCAAACCTCTGCCTTGTCTCCAATGTTCATCGAAGTGGTGAAGTTTTGGAGGTCTTGATCTATGGTTGAGGACTGACTCAAATTTTCTCCATGAGATATGACGATCATCATTCACTTCATGATTTAGGAGGTTTCAAGGCATCATGTCTTATGGGGTCCGCTTATCCTGTCCTTCCACTTGGTTCTTTTGGAGTTTATTGTGGGGATTTTGATCCCTATAGCACTTTTGTTATGCGCTCTCCCTTCTGAGCTTTCCTTCATCCTTTCCAAATACCTTAACATTGTGTGCTCTGATTTTGTGTGTGTATTTTTTGTATAATCTCCCCACTATCTCTCCCGATATTTAGGAACATAGGATCATTGTTGATCCTATCGTGATCAATAGTGATCACGAATTGCTTCTGCCCCAAGGTGATCTTCCTCTGCCCCAATCTTATATTCCTTTTTCTCTTATTATTGTACATGTTTGACTCATGTTTCCATCAATGACAACACACAATCAATAATTCCAACAGGAATGTACCCCTCCAATGATCATAGTCCCTCAGGTATCCCATTTTTTTATCAGGGTCTCTCTGGCACAGTTAACCAGGAATCTCTCAGCTGGGAATTCAAGGAAACTTGTTGCCAGAAAAACTACCAGCAACAACAACAAACACTTGTTGTTACAATGAAACTCACATAGGATTTCACTCTGCTAGCATGACAACATGAAACTTTGGTATTCATCTCCAAATACACTCCAATTGTGCTCCAACATGCTCTAGAATTATCCCTCCATGGATGTTCCAGCTCCAATCTCTCTTTCTTGTTCTCTACTTGTTGCTCATGCAAAAACATTCAGTGTATAAAATTGTTGTAACAACCTATACAAATTTATCTCCTTTGGTTGTCTTTCTTAACTCACACACTTCCCCAAGATGATTGTACTCATCCCCCATGCTCCCAATATGTAATATCCCTCGGCCGAACCCAATTGTAAATGTAATTTAAGTGTACTTAAGTTGGTGAGCTATTTTTCGTCACCTTGGTGAGAAAATAAGAGGTACTTGCATGCCCAGTTGGGTCTTGCTGAGCAGGACAGCTGTAGTGGAAAGAGTTAGAGAAAGAAAAACAAAACTATAAGCAAGAATTAAACTAATAACAATTAAAATCAAAAGCATAGGGACATAGTGATAACAAGAACAAAAAGACCCATGTCACCAATGTTTTTAGGCTGATCTATTGATGAAATCAAAGCACCAAGAAGAAAGGGGACTATGAGTCCCTTCTTACTCCAAGGGAAGGCTCTTGGACCCTCACAAGCTTGCTCTCCTTAGAACAAGAAAAATGAAAATGGTGATGAAAGAACTCCTTGCAAATCCACTCAATGGAGAGGTGGATTTCTCAATGAAATGGTGCCAATGTGTTCTTGTCAAGGATAGAGTCCTTAAAACAATATAGGCGGCATAACATTACTTAGAATTCCTTGAGAAAATGAGGTGCATTCATGGTTTTTTATAGCATTGCTTTGGGCTTTTGTGTAACTGCTTTGTAGTGTGAAGAGAGGCCATTCAGGGCATTATTAGGTCTTTGACCAGCCCACCATTCGGATCCAGCCCGGATTTGGAGGTCAAATCGGCTTGGGAGTTGAACCATAAGTGGTTGGGAGGTTGACCACATTCATAAATGCGTCGTTTAGCAAGTGTGTGGCTTTTTGCGCCAATAGGTGCACATCATGCATGTATGCACGCTTTCTACGTTCCTGTTACGCGCATGCACGCATGCGCGCCCAACTTCTGTAAAGCGCTCTTCAATTTTGCACTACTTTGTATAGTTTTTGGCCTTTTTGAATGCTGTGATATTAATTCAGGGCCATGAATGACTTCATTACTGTTTTGACGATGCTGAGTTCTTGTAACCATGTGCGGATGAAATTTCAGTGATAACAGATGCCCCCTGATGGATGAGGTTAGGAGAAAACGTATAGCCGAAATCCATCAATGTTTCTTCTACTCAGAATGTTGTTGTAAGATAGAGCAATAGTGGGATCATTCAGAGTGATCCATTGGAGAAAAGAGGAATCGGTAGGACCCGATTGTTGGTCACTATAATTACTTAATTAATTTTAAACAACTAAGTGAAACATAAATTATCAACCCAGGGAAGTCTTTTATTTCAAAGATAACCACGCACTATATATGCTCAATTCCAAAAGAAGCTTAGTGTTGTAGTAAAGAAACTTATACTAATCTTACTTGCTCAAACAAATTGAAATTCTGTATTAAATCACAGGAAAGTAACTTCCCTATTGCAAACCTTTAAAGATCAAATT
>JASDQU010299103.1:0-13294 GCA_032191745.1 Picea mariana
TAACCCCTTGAGGAAGCTACATAAAAGTATAAATAAGAGGCAAGGGTCTCTCATTCAAATCACACTTGAATATCATTGAATATCTATTTTTGTGAAAGGTTATTTGGGCAGGTATTATTGATAGAGAAAAATTGCAACATAAAAAGTGCGGCAGGAAAAGTGCAGCAGAAAAAGTGTGACAGAAAAAGTGCGGCAGAAAAATTGCGGCAGAAAAAGTGCAGCATAAAAAGTGCGACAGGAAAAGTGCAGTAGGAAAACTGTGGAAGAAACAGTGCTGCAGGAAAAGTAAGGTAGAAAAAGTGCGGTAGAAAAATCGTTGTAGGAAAAGTATGGTAGAAAAACCATAGCAAAAAAAGTGCGGCAGAACAATCGTAGCAGGAAAAGTGCGACAATAAAATTGCGGCAGAAATACCGCAGCAGAAAAAGTGTGGCAGAAAAATTGCGTCTGTGGATTCGCGACAGCAAAATCACGACAACAAAACGCTACAAGAATAAAACAGGTATGGTTTCATATGTTTAGTGTTGGATTTATGAATCAAGTTGAGGGTTTTCCTCGTAAATATGTTGGATTCCCTCTTGGGAGTTTATGGTTTGCTGTAGAGTTGATCTGAGGAAGATCTACTAAAGTTTAGTATTGGTTCATGTTTGAGGGATTTTGGTTGAGGTATGTTGTTGAAGTTATTGGTACAGATAGAGGTTGTATAACAATGAATTTCTAGCACATGGTTGACGTACACATTAGTGGTATAGTGTTTGAGGTATATGTGATCAGATCAGATTTGGATGATGAAATTGATGAGGGATTTTGGTTGAGGTACATGTTGGGTACATGGTTGATACAAGTAGTTGATGAGTTGGCACAAGTAGTTGATGAGTTGGTACATCTTAATGAGTCATAGTTTATGTGTATTTGATGCATGATTGGTACACATTTGGTGCATGGTTGATGCACTCATTGATGGTATAGGTTGAGGTACAAGTTGGTGCATGGTTGATGCACTTGTTTATGGTACAAGTTAATTATAGGTTATTTGTACAGGTTTTGTGTATGGTTGATGCATTTGTTTATGGTATAGGTTGAGGTACAGTTTGATGTAAGGTACATGTTGGAACAGGTTATTGGTACAGGTTGTTACAGGTTGATTACATGTTGATTGGCACATGTTTACAATAATATATCTCACAATGATAGTGTGATAGTGGTTCCATCATTCTACTTCTACGTCATGGCGGTTGGACGAGGCAAGGACAGGTGGTTGTAGCCACCGTCCTGTTGTAGTTGAAGAACATAGGGGGTTGTATCCTCCTTTTGGTTGTAGCCAGAGAATTGGGGAGTTGGAGCTTCCCTCAAGTTGTAGCCTGAGAAACTAGGTGTTGTAGCCTCCTTCTGGTTGTAGCCAAAGAATTGGGGAGTCGGAGCTTCCTTCAGGTTGTATCCTGAGAAACTATGGGGTTGGAGCCTCCTTCCAGTTGTAGTTGGAAAACAAAGGAAGTTGGTGCTTCCAATGAATGTAATTCTTAAAGACATATAAGAAAAATATTCCATGGTTTTCTCCTGCTTTGGGTTTCCACATAAAACACTGGTGTACTGTGTATGTGTGTGATTGCTCATTTGTTAATTATTTGTTTACTTTGCAACTATTGGATAATAATGCTACATTTATATAACACTTTCATTTTATGGTGAAAAATGATTAAATTGCTCTATTGCTGATTCACCCCCCCTCTCAGTAATCCAACAATTGGAATCAGAGTCAGCTCCTTCAAGAAACAATTTAACCACTGGAAGGAGATCATGGATTATTATGAGAATGGAGTACCAATGTTTAATGGTGAGAATGGTTTTAAGTATGAGATGTGGAGCAGAAGGACGAAAGTATATTTACAGGCACATGGACATTATATTTGGCTATTAGTTGTTACAGGATATGATAGTTCAAAAAGGGAAAAGACTGCAAACAAGAAGGAATTGAAGAAGAATAACAAAATAGAAATGGATTTCATCTGGGAAGGATTACCTAATCTGGTAAGATAAAAGGTTGGTAAATGTTCATCAACCAAAGAACTTTGGGATAAGTTACATGACATATATTCTTCACCCATTGCAGATTCATAAAATGCCAAAGAAGATGCAGATACAGATCAAGAAGAATTATGTTCACCATGTCAAACAGATCCATAAGATGAAGAGTACATAATCACCGGAGGTATGCTATTTTTCTTTAATTGTAAAAAATGCAGACATCTTGAAATATAATGCCATGAAGGAAAACAAATAGAAAAACTAATTGAAAAGGAAGACAATTATGAAGCAGAATTGATTAGTTCTTTAGATGAACTAAGAGAAGAAAACAAGTCACTCAAGAAAGAATTGATGAAACAAAATGAAAGTGTTCACATTTTTGACGAATCCCAACAGGTCATCGAGAACTTAAGAACTCATCTAGAAGAAGCCAGAAAGATCGAAGAAAATCTTGAATATCAAAAGCAGTATTTGGAAGCCAACATAGAAGCACAAAAGGAAGAAACAGAAATGAGAGACAAGATATTGACAGATCATCTTAAGTAAAGAACTAACAATCTAAACCAACTTGAGGTAGAGTTTGGTCAAGAAGAGAAAGGACTTGAAGAAGAAATAATCACATTAAAAATTCATCTTGAAGAAGCGAAAAGAACAGAAGAAGTCATGAAGTCTCAAATAATGAATAAATAAGAAGAGGTTGAGAAGATTGAAGAAGAAGTTGTCACATTGAGAAGTAAAATCGCCAAGCTCAACAAGATCGTTGAAGAGACAGAAACATCCACATCAATTATAGATAATGAAGAGAAGCACTCTAGGTTGCTATAAAAGAAGAATGAAGAAATTAGAAAGAGTTATGTAGAAGTACTGAAAGGAAGGAATCATGGTTAGTCAAAATATAAGAAAACTATTGAAGATACATCTTCAAGAAGAACATCCATGTTCAAGCCACAAAGAAGCTTCAATCATGATCATGATTAGTCAAGGAAAAAATTCAGAAGGACTATGCCATAAAGAAGATCATTCACTCCCAGGTATGCAAATTTATTTTATGGTCATTGATTTTATTGTACTAAATTTGGACATAAGGTTGCAGATTGCAGGGATTATAAAAGAAATGTTCAAGCAAGAAATGCCTATGTGGCCCCAAGTAACATTGAATGTTACAAATTTCATAACTATGGACACATATCTAGTGATTGTATAAGCATGATCGATACTTCCATGAAAGAGAACACTAATATCATATGTAATAAAGTATGGATAAGAAAATACGAAGAACAGGTGAACAAAGACTAGGTCCTAGAGATCGCAAGATTGACAATAAAACGAGATGAAGAAAATTCTACAGAGAAAAAGAAAGATGTTTGATACATAAAGGTTTGGAAAACAACTGAAAGAAAGGAAGGACATGCAAATAAGGATCATGTTCAAGAGATTGTACTTTTAGGCATTGTAGTGAAATATGAATCCACAAACAGAAAGAAATAAGTCAGAGCTCAAAGAGATGATGAATATACCAATGAATATGATGATGAATACACATCAGAGTAAGAATTATTCTGAGCCATCCGGCTTAGAGACTCCCAAGTAACATGAATATTAGACAGGGGGACTCTATGTGATAGATGTAACAAACCAAAGAAATATCCTTGAAGCARCTTGTAGAGTTTGAATAGATAGATCCAAAGAAGTCAATTAGCATAAGTACAATCAATTGTAGTAGTGAATACTTCATGATAGTACAATGGTAAATCAGTCAAGATTATGGATAGTGTGCAGTAAAGTATTGGATAGTATRGACATAGATGGATTCATAAGAACACTTAGCAGGTTTGGACAGATATATGACAGTGGATGGGAGCATGGATTCATATATTGTTTCAGAGAGAGGTTCAGAGACAAAGGAACATTATCATAATGGATGATAATTACACTGGAAATGGCTCAAACAATGCTAATGGATTCAAAATTGACAGATATTTTTTGGACACATGCAATGCATACAAAATTTCACATTCAAAATAAAGTAATGATCAGAGACAACAATGAAAAAAATTCCTACGAGCTATGGAAAGGAAGACCAACAAATGTGAAGCACTTCAAAGTATTTGGAAGCAAATGCTACATCAAAAGAGAAGATGGTAGAATGGGAAAGTTTGACTCTCATGTGGAAAAAGGAGTACTTGTTGGTTACTCAAGTACAAGGAAATCATACAAGTGTTACAATCTAAGGTTGAACAAAGTTGTGGAAAGCATCAATGTAACAATTGATGAAACAGGTGGACAATAATTAAAGGAAGAAGAAAATGAATCAATGGAACAACTTTACGAAGAAGAAGTCTACATTGAACAACCAAAAGGATTTCAGTTGTTAGAGAATGCAGATTACGTGTGAAAATTGAAGAAGGACTTGTATGGTCTAAAATAGGGTCCTAGAGTATGGTACTCTAGACTGGATAAATATCTACGACATGTAGGGTTTAGAAAAGGAAGTGTAGACAACAACCTCTACATCAAGGTAACTCAAGATAGTATTTTATTAATTGAATTTTATGTTGATGATATTATTTTTGGAAGCAATGGTGATAGGTTAAGCTAGAAATTTGCAAAGGATATGCAAAATGAATTTGAAATGTCATTACTCGGAGAACTATCCTTCTTTCTGGATATTCAGATATGTCAAAACAACCAAGGAATTTTTATTTCTCAAACTAAGTATATTAGAGAAAGGCTAAAGAGGTTCAGAATGGAAGATTGCAAACCAGTTACCACTCATATGAAAACCAGTTGCAAGTTCAGTAAATCTGATGATTCAAATTCTACAGATAAGAGTAATAGAGGTCAATGATTGGTATATTACTATATGTGACAACATCCAAACCAGATGTAATGCAGGAAGTTGGACAAGTGTCACAATTTCAAGCAGCACCAAAGGAATCACATGTCTTAGCAGTGAAGAGGATTTTTAGATATCTCAAAGGAACAAAAGATTTTGGATTATGGTATCCAAAAGGAAAGGATGTATCACTTATTGCCTATACATATGGATATTGGTCAGGTTACATTGATGACCGACAAAGCACCAGTGGAGCAACACTCTACTTGGATGAGTGTTTAGTATCTTGGCTAAGAAAGAAACAATCATCAATATCTTTATCTACAACTGAAGCATAGTATATTGCAGCAACAAGATGTTGTACACAGGTTCTATGGATGAAATAAAATCTGACAGATATATAGGTTGAGTATGATGAGCCAATTCCAATCTATTGTGATAATACAAGAATAATCAATATCTCAAAGAACCCTGTGATACACTCCAAGATGAAGAACATTCCAATCAAGTATCACTTTATATGAGAATAGGTTGCAGAGAAGAACATTAGAGTTGAATATGTGGGCACAAAAGAACAAGTGGCAGACATCTTTGCAAAACCGCTTCCATAGGAAATATTTGAGTATATTCGACAGAGACTCAGAGTAATTTCTACTACAAAATGAATGATTTTGAATTCTTATCTTATATGTCTTAGATTTACACGAGGAAGCACCATAAAGAAGATAGTTCAGGTCAGGAGATCAATTTCAGGAAGAGTTCATTTAGGGGGAGTATCCCCAAGGACCGTTCAATTAGGGGGAGCAACCTCGGATGGAAATATACCTTTTCCATTGATGATAAAGGGGGAGAGATTTATCAGATGCAAAGCACATAGGCATGGTTCCAGGGGGAGCGATGGTCATAGGAAGAGAATGAGTGATATGACTTCAGTATTGCATGACATGACTTCAGTATTGCATTAGAGTGTTGCCATCAATGCCAAAGGGGGAGAATGTTGATTAATTGGGTTGGTTGTCATTGATGTCAACCCTTGAATAAAGTTTGGTAGTGAATTCCGGTATCACAAAGGTTTGGGTAATGGACCCAAGTTTATTTGATGGATAATGGTATGAGTTTTGATATATTTGCAGGTAAAACTATCTTAGATGGATAGTACATGTCATTCCATTTCCGATGGTATGTGGAATGTCACATAATTCACGATTAGAGAGTTATGGAAATGTGAAGTTGGAGAACCCTCATGAGTCATCTAGAAGCCCCAAAAGGTCAAAGTAGTCAAAGTGGTTGCAAAAAAGAAATTATTTAAATAATAAAGTGAAGTGATGAATGTACTATAAGTCAAAGAGGATGCAAAATAAATTATTTAAATAATAAAGTTAATGGAGAACTTACTAATTATGGAAAGTGGTTAAGTTAAGTGGACAAGTGGTTATAATTGGGTTAACCCTAAAATAAGGAATGTGGGTTAATATGGTTAGAAGGTAACCCATTGAGGAAGCTACATAAAAGTATAAATAAGAGGCAAGGGTCTCTCATTCAAATTACACTTGAATATCTATTTTTTTGAAAGGTTATTTGGGCAGGTATTATTGATAGAGAAAAATTGCAGTAGAAAAAGTGCAGCAGGAAAAGTGTGGCAGAAAAAGTGCGACAGGATAAGTGCGGCAACAAAAGTGCGACAGAAAAATTGTAACAGAAAAAGTGCGGCAAGAAAAGTGAGGTAGAAAAAGTGCGGTAGGAAAAATGTGGAAGAAAAAGTGTGGCAGAAAAATCGCAGCAAGAAAAGTGTGGCAGAAAAACCGTAACAGAAAAAGTGCGGCATAAAAATTGCAATAGGAAAAGTGTGAAAGAAAAACAATAGCAGAAAAACCACGGCAAAAAAACCGTGGCAGTGGATTCGTGGCAACAAAACCGCGACAACAGAACACTACGAGAAGAAAAAATTTATGGTTTTCATATGTTTATTGTTGAATTCATGAATCAAGTTGAGGGTTTTCCTTGTAAATATGTTGGATGCCCTCTTGGGAGTTTATGGTTTGCTGTAGAGTTGATCTGAGGAAGATTTAATGAAGTTTAGTATTGGTTCATGTTTGAGGGATTTTGATTGAGGTATGTTGCTGAAGTTATTGGTACAAATAGAGGTTGTATAGCAGTGAGGTTCTAGCACATGGTTTGAGGTACAAACTTGTGGTATAGTGTTTGAGGTATATGTGATCAGATCAAATTTGGATGATGAAATTGAGGAGGGATTTTGGTTGAGGTACATGTTGGGTACATGGTTGAGACAAGTAGTTGATGAGTTGGCACATACATGAGGTGTATAGTTGATGATGTTGGTACATATTGATGAGTGATAGTTTAAGTGTATTTGATGCATGATTGGTACATATTTGGTGCATGGTTGATGCACTCGTTGATGGTACAGGTTGAGGTATAGGTTGGTGCATGGTTGATGCACTTGTTTATGGTACAAGTTGATTACAGGTTATTTGTATAGGTTTGGTGCATAGTTGATGCATTTGTTTATGGTACAGGTTGAGGTATAGGTTGATGTATGGTACATGTTGGAACAGGTTGTTGGTACAAGTTGTTACAATTTGATTACAGGTTCATTGGTACATGTTTACAACAGTATATCTCACAGTGATAGGGTGAAAATGGTTCCATCATTCTACTTCTACGACAGGGCGGTTGGATAGGGCAAGGACACATGGTTGTAGCCAAAGAACATACGGGGTTTTAGCCTCCTTCTGGTTGTATCCATAGAATTGGGGAGTTGGAGCTTCCCTTAGGTTGTAGCCTGAGAAAATAGGGGGTTGTAGCCTCCTTCTGGTTGTACCTAGAGAATTGGGGAGTTGGAGCTTCTTTCAAGTTGTAGCCTGAGAAAATAGGGGGTTGGAGCCTCCTTCCAGTTGGAGCTTCCTTCAAGTTGTATCTTGAGAAACTAGGGGTTTGGAGCCTCCTTCCAATTGTAGCTGGAAAACAAAGGAAGTTGGTGCTCCTAATGAATGTAATTATTAAATACATATAAGAAAAAGCATTCCATGGTTTTCTCCCTCTTTGGGTTTCCACCGTAAAACACTGGTATATTGTGTATGTGTGTGATTGCTCATTTGTGCATTGTTTATTTACTCTGCAACTATTGGATGATAATGCTACATTGATATAGGACTTGCATTTTATGGTGAAAAATAATTAAATTGCTCTATTACTGATTCACCCCCCCTCTCAGTAATCCAACAAACTTCACCATTCACAATAGAATATTTAGGTGTTTTGCAACATCCAAAAACCTAATATGTTAACTTGAATTAGAGTACAACCATAATTCTTTAACTAATATTAGTTTACAATGGACTGAAAATCCATTGGTAAAAAAATCACAAAACAAACCAAAAATAGACCCAAATTGTTTTTTGGAGGACTGCTAGCCCTTGTGGACCCCATTTGCATTTGGACGAGACTAAGTCTACCTACAAAGAGTACAAGACTTATCCAACATTCTCTCACTTATTGTATTCTTTGAAAAAATGGAGTCAAACACAAGGAATTCACATGATTAACTCTTAAGGGTAGCTATGCCAATTGATTCTCTACACCAAGAGAACTTCTTAGTATTAATAAGCTTTGTCAATGAATCTACAACATTCTTCAAGGTCTCAACCTTTTCTATCAAGACTTTATTATGTTCAACCATGTCTCTAAGAAAATGGTATTGTACACCAATATTGTTTGTATTGGAATGATAAGAAAGGTTATTTTCTAGAAAAATTGCACTTAATCTATCACAAACTATCCTCACTACTTTCTAAACAAAACCAATACCTAAACACAATCTTTGCAACCATACAACTTTCTTACTTCCATAAGTGGCTGCCATGTACTCAAATTTTGTAGTTGACAATTCAATTATAGTCTAACTCTTGCTCATCCAACTAATTGCTCCACCAAATAGGTTAAAGACATAACCACTTGTAAATCTTTTGCAATCAATATCTCTAGCCTAATTTGCATCAACATAGCCCTATATCTCTATCTCTCTTTGAGTTCCAGGTCTTCCTTGGTAGCATATTGCATAATTTGAGTGTCATGTAGATAATTGAAGATTCTCTTTACATATATCAAATGTGACTTCCTTGTTTTTGACATATACATGCTCAATACCCCTACAACATGGGAACCGCTTGGTCTAGTACATGCCATAACATACATCAAGCTTCCAACAAAACTAAGCTAGGGAACATGGGACATGTCCTCTACTTCTTATTGTGTCCTTGGAACTAATTTATAGATAACTTTACACCTACAATGATATGAGCCTTGACCAATTTACATTCCTACATATTAAAACTTTACAATATTGCTTCAACATATTTCCTTTTATTGAACTAAAATTCAATGTTTTCCTGCTCTTTTAATTTCCATGCACAAAATAAAATTTGCAACACCAATATATTTCTTATCAAATTCATAAGGCAACTAAGTTTTGATATCCTTGATGATTTCCTCATTGTTTTAATCAATGATATATCATCAACATACAATACCGCATAAATAAATTGATCAACAACCAACATGAAATACACAAAGTGATCATCTTTACTTCTTTAGGAACCAAGTCCCAATACATAAGTGTTAAACTTTTGATATCACATTCAGCTTGGATATTGTTTTAATGCATATAGGGACCTCTTTAACTTGCAAACCAACTCCTTATTTCCCTTCACAACAAAATGTTCTTTGTTATTTGATGTAGATTTCTTCTTCAATATCCCAATGTGGTAATGTTGTCTTCACATCCATCTGCTCTACTTCAAGTTCAAAATAAACAATGATAGACAAAATAGATCTAATAGAAGTTAATTTAGCAACAAAAGAAAAAATATCACCAAAATCAATTCCCCCCACATGGGAATATCCCTTTGCTATTAAGAAAGATTTACACTTCTCTACTTTACTTTTTGCATTCAAATTCTTATTAAATACACATTTGCTGCAAATAGTTTTCTTCTATCCAATAACTCAACTTTATCCGAAGTCCCATTTTTATCCAATGAATCCATTTCTTCAACCATGGCCTTCTTTTAGATTTTACGAACATCAATATATATAATGAAACTAAAAAACAAAATAAGTGGGGTACACCCTTTTGGTTCCTTTCTTTCCTGAACCGATCTCCTCAAGTTTGGAGTCTGAGGTTATTCCTCTTCTAGTTCATCTTCTTCTATCAATTTATATTCTTCACCCTCCAACTCAAACTCTTTTTTCTTTGGTTCTTCTTCCCTTTGTTGGACTTCATGTTTGGGAATATCTTTAACCTCTCTAAATACTACATCATGACTATAAACAATCTTCTTTGTTACAAGATTCCAAATTTTATAACCTTTATACCACATATATATCCAATAAAGATACATTTTGTGACTCTATTACCCAACTTACTCTTATTTTCCCTTGAAACATGAACATAAGCATCACAACTAGAAAATTTAAGATGTTCAAAAGAGGGATTTTTACCAATCAATGCCTCATGTAGAGTTTTTTCCACCAACATTGATGTAGGTGATCGATTTACCAAGTAACACATGTTGGTTTAATAACCGATATAAAATATACACAAACTTATATGAAGTAAGGGACATAGGGAGTTTACACTCAATAAACCCCCGAAGCGGAACATTCTATTCAATCAATCATTCACGTGTGTATTTTTATTGTACAATTGGTCCCTTTATATAAATTTAGGTGATCATAAAAACTATGTCATAATTAGATATTTAGTTCAATAATATGCATAACTATCTCCAATAGTATCTCCTTAAATATTTCCATGGATATCTCAACCTATCGTCATCCCTAACATCTCTCTTATCTCCTCATATTTGATTCTTACATAGACTTCTATGCTTGGTATACAACACTACAAATCCATCATAGAGTTTAGACTTTATTCACGATTCAAAAGTAGGAGTTAATCCTTCATACTCCCCCTTAAAGAATACTTGTGATTCAATCATATTCTTCTTTCTCTTGAATTGTCTTTTGAACTGGTCCCATTTTCATGTTTATATTCTATGATCTTTTTCTTCGATGCTCTTTATCTTCATATTCTATATTTTGTGATCTTCATCTTCTCATCTTTTGACTCCTACACATCTTTGGTCTTCTTCATTCTTCATCCTGAATCTTTGTCATATTGCACCTACACAAATATAAACAACATGTTTGTTGAAGTCCAAATAAGAAAGTCACCATCCACTGGAATACATGGGTCACTAGGCACTGTATCCATTGGTTCTCTAGGAAAAAATTTCTTGTACATGGTTCAACAACAATTATTCATTCACAAACATTTTCACTCCCCCCTACATCATCAATCATCATCCTGGGTTTTCTTTGGCTTACTTGTAATCAAATTCTGGTTTTTTTGGGTTACCCTCAACCATTACATCCTTTAGGGTTTCGTGTTGGTTTACCCTTAACCAATACAATTCTCAAGTGGTTTCAACTCACCACCATTCATTACATCAAGTGGTTTCTAGCTGACCATGAACCTTCCTCTGTCATGAAAAATTACTTTTGGCTTACTATGAACCATTCAACAATCAAATTATGGGGGTATAATTTCATCATCAGGGCTTACATTAACATTGAATCAATACATACAATTTCAAAATTTCATTTCAAGCTAATCTATCCCTTATATAAATATTGGACCAAGACCTTTTTCTTTCAATCATCAAAAAACATTATTCAAGGAGGACCATTACAATTTTCAGGGATGCCATTTTTCATGGATTCATTTATTTTGCATCTCAATCTTTGAACGCATGGTGTTCCTTTATTCTTACCATACTTCCTCATTCTTCATTCATTCATTTCTTGCCTCATTCTTCATTTCCTTTTTCACATGCCATTCTCTTCACTCCATCATCCTTATTTGTCCTTGTCTCTTTTCTCTTCAATATGTCCTTGCTTTCTTCTTCTTTTGTCTTATTCTTTCATATTGTTCTTGATGCCTTATTCTTCCTTCGTTTTTCTCACACTTTTCTCTATTATCTTTATTTGTCATGGAGTATGCATCTTCTTCTCTCTTCATCGATCTTATTTCACCTACACCTGCAATCTTATTCATTCACATGAAATTACATACATATAAAAAATATGTTTCTTGTTGGAGTAGCGTCTCCAGGGATGATTTTAAGGATGTAAATTTATTTTAAAATGTAGAAACCTTGGTGAATCTTACTAATCCTTCATATGTCAACTATAAATTTTTAGCGATATTTTTGTAAAAATATTAAAATTTCTAAGGATTCTATTTAGTTTGTATAATTTTTTGGCGAAGTTAAAATAATTTTATCCTATAGAATTTGGGCAAACCATTTTTGGAATAGAAAATATTTTTTTGAGAAAAACCATGGAAAATTAGCCCATGAGCGAAATTTGGCCCCTAAAATCATCCCTGAGCATCTCCATACAACAAGACACCTATGAAACTATATTGGAAAACTTAATTGATGCACCAATGTCATGATTTGACATAACTTAAACTTGACTTGACTTTGACATTCACTATTGCTCTACCAAGAATTCATTACATAATAGATATTTAATTTCATAACTAGGATCTTTCAAGATACACTTGCACTTGACATGATTTTAATAAACTCTCAACCTTTGACTCACATTCATAAGCTTACTTGGTTTGAATCGACAATCTATATCAACTTATAATTTCTTTTCAACTTATCAAGACTTTTAACTTTGGATATCTATATATTTTCTCAAGACTATAACCACATAATTCTATTCAATACAAAAATCTTTGGAAAATGAATGCATGGTTTAATGACCCTCGAGAGACTTCCCCAAACCTTTTTGGAAAAGAAACCTGTTGGCAGGTTTACAGTTGGGAGTGAGATTTTCATTGATGGCAAGAACAACGATGGCCGGAATAGCAATGGAAAATAGGCTCGGAAGACATCATAAGTCTAGACAGGAGGAGTGCACAAATGGAGGACAGATCTTGAGCGTTAGATCCCAGCGCGGGGTCCAACCATCGTTGGATATGGGAGAACCTTCATGTTCTTTTAAGTGCAAGGAGAAGTGGGTTTACAAAATCCCGAAAGTAGGAGGACTGTCCATCTTCACGCAGGGCATGTGGTCACAGATCAACATTTCAATGACTTGAAAGTCAAAGAAAAAAGGTGCTCTAACCTCTCGAACTCACGATATGCGAGATGACAAAATGATGTAAGCCGTTGGATCAACAAGAAATATCGACCGTTGATCTGGAGAGCTCAATGCTCGTTTGATTGACGAGTTGTCATAACTCATGGTCATGTCGTCGAGAGTTGGAGGGAGGAGCTAGAGTAGCCAAGCTCCATTTCAGAGATCGCGATATGGAGAGTCATGATGTCTTACCACAT